>JAODAL010014234.1:0-88215 GCA_025379985.1 Phyllomedusa bahiana
GGAATACCCCTCCTCCTCCTCCTCCGCTGCCTCCGGCACAGCTTCAACACAGCCCTGACTTGCCTGAGATGATGCACCCTGAGAGCTGATGCGCCACCTTGCATTTAGCTCTGGCCCCCGAACCACTGCCTAATGAAGACGATGAAATTGTAAAAACTGTCGGGCCTTGTGGATTTGAGGAGAGAACGGCCCCGTGCCCGCATCTGCGTCCGACTCCTCCTCCGTGGGATGGCGGGACCTGTTGTTTCAGAGTGTCCAACGATCGTTCCAGAAAACTAAGATCACCACAATGCTCATGCTGACATGGGCAATTGTCCGCACTGACCTTTTGGTGGCTTCTTCAAAAATGGCAAGGATGGTGCAGACTTTTCACCTGCCTCACTCTCGGTGGTTTCAACCCCCCGAGGTCCGTACCGCTGTTGTCAGGCCATGTGTCACTTCGTACTGCGTAATGGCATTGCGCTGCTGCCACATCGCTGGAGCATGTGGAGGGTGGAATTCCAGCGTGTTGCCACGTCAACAATGAGACGGTTGACGGGGAGGCCGAGCTGACGCTGCAACGAGCCAGGCGGGGAAGAGCAGGGTGGCGAAGGGCCCGGAAGTGCGAACTCAGACCTCGAGCCTTCTTCAGCAGGCAGTCCAGACCCGGGTAGCTCTTTAGAAATTTCTGGACGAAAAGGTTCATGACATGGGGCCAGGCCAAGGGATGTGCTCCAGCTAACGTTTCTTAAGGGCGGCCAGCAGATTTGGGCCCGTTATCGCACACCACCTTGCCTGGCACAAGGTTCTTTAACCCAGCCAGCGCTCGGTCTCGTTGTTAGAGCCGTCCACAGCTCTTGACCTGTGTGTGGACGGTCTCCAAGGCAGTTAATTTCAACACGGCCTGGTGTCTCTGGGCAGTGATGCCACCAGAGGCCCATGGGGGAAAAAACCCCTGCCCCATCCCTGCGGTTTTGAAGAGCGTGCGCCGAGCCTGAGAGCCACCGTCACCCCCAGAGACATCCACCCAGCTCACCCAGTGAGCTGTCACAGAGATATACGGCCTTGGCCGTGCTTACTAGGGCCATGTGTCGGTGGTGAGATGGACTTTTCCGGCACAGATGCAGACAACGCGCTTGAAATTTTAGATGGACAGTGGCTGGCCAGGGCCCGGGACGGCTTTTCTGGCAAAGAAATGCCTGCTCAGGCATCTGGTATTGGGGGCAGGCGAGGGCCATGGACGTGGCGGAAACCATCTGTGTCCACAGACGGGAAAAGGCAACATTTCAAGGCCAAAAGCCTGGCAAATGCCGACTTCAGGCTTTTGGCTTTGGGATGGTTTGGTGTTTAAGTGTTTCTTCTGCTCCCAAACCTGGAAGACAGAAGTGGCTGCTAGGATCTGCCGCTGTCGGCGTGCATGGTCGTCAAACGGCGGAAGGAGAAGGGGGTAGGATGGGTCTCTGGTGGTGCTGGTGGTACCCTCTCGGGCGACGGTGGTGGCTGAAGCGGAGGCTGATCTCTGATCATGACTCTGAGAGTCATGGGCAGCTGAGGAACGCTTGGTGTTGGCGGAGGAGGAGGAAGGCGGAGACAAAGGGTGTTGACAGTGGTCGGAAGCCGCGGTCGGTCTGGCCTTTTTTGGCCAAGTGTTCCCTCCATTTCAACTCAATGCATTCGCTGCATGTTGGACTAGACATGTTGGTGTGGTTAACCACTTAAGGTTCTTGCTCTACTTATGCGTTTAAGGGCAATGGGGCATATGACATCGCTGGGTGAATCAGAGGCTTGCTCAAAGAAGGCCAGGCTTGAGAGGTCCTGGACCTTTTGACGGCGATATGCGAGGAGCGGGGTTTGCGCTGGACCGTGGCTGGCGGAATCATTTCAGCGGACTTCTGCAGACCGCCTCTCCCTTTTGTGGCGGGTCCCGTTATTGACACTACCATCGTCTTCCTCCTTCGTCACTGATGAGCGCTCACAAGCAAATTCTGCGGAATAGGACCTGGATGGATCCGCAATGTCGTCATCATCATCGATCATCAACACAGGTGACTTGGTTCGTCCTGATTTCTCGCATCCAAGAAGCTGCGGGCTACAAGCCAAAGGGGCACTGCCAGGCGTGCGACGCCCGGGATTTTTGCTCGGGATTGACGGCTTCCTTTCACCTCCTCTGGATGGGCATCAGTAACTGGGCATCAGAGCAGACTAATCATCCTCTTGACTTTTAACATGCCTCTGACCCAACCGCATTTTGTCATCAATGAGGTCTTCAGACAAGGATTATCCACAGTGGTGGGTACACGAGTTGACATTGGGCTGCTTCATGTTGGATGGATGTGATGATGCTGATGACGACATTTTGTGGCGTGAAGCGGAGGACGAGGAGGTAAGGATGCTTGATGCAGGTTGCATTAACCACTGAAGGACAGATGGCGACGATGTTGTTACTTTGATTCTCAGGGCCCTTGACCTGCATGACAGGCCTGCAGTCCAGCAACTGAACGATCCGCCGGGCATGCTTGTTGTCGACTGCACTGAAGGAGCACCTTCTCTCGTACTCTCTGACCTCCATGTGCTACCCCCCTCTTGCTCGCTTACCACCTCATTCGTCATGTTCAGAAATATAAAAAATTTGAGAAGGTATGGAATATGTTTTGGAAAGTCTCTTATAAAAGACGCAATTCACAGCTATTCTCAAATCCCTCTAATCAAAACAAAATTGCTGGATTCAAATTAACTGAAGGTGTCTCTGTCTCAAAAATCTGGACTGGGCAAAAGCCCAAAAAACACGTATCTGTTATGTTTTGGTATAATAAACGGTATTTTTGCACCTTTCAATTCTCCGTGGTGAATATAGAATTGCTGTTTAAGGATTTAGTAGATGCTGGTCAATGAACAGTGCTGGGTGTGCAAAAGTCAAAAAACACGTAACTATTATATTTTGGTATAATAAACGATATTTTTGCACCTTTCATTCACTGTGGTGAATATAGAATTGCTGTTTAAGATTACGTAGATCACCTGCGTCAACATGAAACAATGCTGGGTGAGCAAATTGGTCAAAAAACACGGAAACTGTTATGTTTTGGTATAATAAACGATATTTTGCACCTCAATTCACCTGTGGTGAATATAGAATTTGCCTGTTTTAAGATTTACGTAGATGCTGCGTCCAATGAACACTGTGGGTGTGCAAAGTCAAAAACACGTAACTGTTATTGTTTTGGTATTATAACGATATTTTTTGCAACTTTCAATTCACTCTGTGGTGAATATAGAATTGCTGTTTTAAGATTTACGTTGATGCTGCGTCAATGAACAAGTGGGTGTGCAAAAGCAAAAAACACGTAACTGTTATGTTTTGTATAATAACGATATTTTTGCACCATTTCAATTCACTGTGGTGGAATATAGAATTGCTGTTTTATGATTTACGTAGATGCTGCGTCAATTGAACAATGCTGGGTGTGCAAAAGTCAAAAAACACGTAACTGTTTGTTTTGAGTAATAAACGGGGGGCGGTTATTTTTTGCACCTTTCAATTCAACTGTGGTGGAATATAGATATTGCTGTTTTAAGATTCTACGTAGATGCTGCGTCAATGAACAATGCTGGGTGGCATAAAGTCAAAAAACAGTAATACTGTTATGTTTTGGTATATTAAACGGTATTTTGTGCACCCTTTCAATTCACCTGTGTTGAACTATAGAATCGTGTTTTAAAATTTACGTAGATGCTGCGTATTGAACAATGCTGGGTGCGCAAAAGTCAAAAACCACGTAACTGTTATGTTTTGGTTAGAATAAACGATATTTTTTGCACCTTTCATTTCACTGTGGTGAATATAGTATGCTGTTTTAAGATTTACGTAGATGCTGCGTCAATGAACGATGCTGGGTGTGCAAAGTCAAAAAAATACGCATCTGTTATGTTTTGGTATAATAAACGATATTTTTTACCCTTTCAATTTCATGTGGTGAATATAGAATGGCTGTTTTAAGATATACGTAGATGCTGCGTCAATGAAAAACAATGCTGGGTGTGCAACGTCAAAAAGACGTAATGTTATGGTTTTGATATAATAAACGGTATTTTTTGCACCTTTCAAATTCACCTGTGGTGAATATAGAATTGCTGTTTTAAGATTTACGTAGATGCTGCGTCAATGTACAATGCTGGGTGTGCAAAAGTCAAAAACAGTAGCTGTATGTTTTGGTATAATAACATATTTTTGCACCTTTCAATTCACCTGTGGTGAATTATAGATTTGCGTTTTAAGATTACGTAGATGCTGCGTCAATGAACAATGCTGGGTGTGCAAAAAGTCAAAAAACACGTAACGGTTATGTCTTGATATTATAAACGGTATTTTTTGCTCCGTTCTATTCACCTGTGGTGATATAGAATTGCTATTTTAGATTTACGTAGTTGCTGCGTCAATAACAAATGCTGGTTGCGCAAAAGTCTAAAAACACGTAACTGTTTTGTTTTGATATAATAAACGGTATTTTTTGCACCTTTCAATTCACCTGTGGAGTATATAGATTTGCTGTTTAAAGATTTACGTAGATTCTGCGTCAATGAACAATGCTGGGTGCGCTAAAGTCAACAAAACTCATGTAACTGTGATGTTTTCGTACGATACACGGTATTTTTTGGAAACAACAACCTGTGCTGACTACAAGATTGCGGATTGTAATTTACTGCAAGGTGGATATATCACCAGTCACAGGTGTAAATGGGTAATTGAAAATGATCACCTATCTGAAATGTTACTGATTATAAAACGTGGAGTTTGCAGCTAAAAAGAGACGCAGTTACTTGATATTATGTGTATCAATATAAGTTCAGACTGCCCAATATCCAGGAAATATTCAATTGCAAACTGGTTATATATTTTTAAGATATTCCACTACAATGTCTACACTACGTCTTGGTGAAATTGTGTTTCACCCGTGACTTTACTGCGGTAGATGCTGCTTTATAATTCTATAGCTAAACTACATAAATCTCAAATCTCTAATCTAACTAAAATGCGAAGGCTTCACAGCTAATGAGTAGAGGTTCATCTGTGCAGAAATAGACTAATTTCGCTGAGCTGTTTGGCCACAGGCAGCGGCGCAGGTCCTTTTCCCTTTGAGACGCTGAGAGACATCTGAGGCTGAAACAGGAATCGCGTTCTACGTTAAAACGAGGTCATGTGATTTTTCCAGCCAAATCGCATCCTTACACATCCCAGTCATGACGTGCACAACACATTCACCCTGCTCTATTCGTGTAAATCTGATTGCTACCCACCAAATTACAGGAAGCGCCGAAAAAGGCGCGATCTTAATAGATGATGCTCAGATTTTAACCTTTATTATCGCATGATATGGAAATTTGGATCACCATAAAAACCTTGCCGATTTCAACTTTGTCGATAAAAATCGCTCAACACTAATTGATTTATGTTTTTAGAAGGTTTGAGATCTTTTTCAGATAATATTTTACACGTAATAAAAACGATTTTTTTAATCATACTCCATGCCTCACGGAGCTGAGAGCCGAGATTTCATTGCCCCGATCTCTCCATAGACTACAATGGGACAAAGTAACTCGCGCTCTGATTGGCCGGGATAGCCAAGCCCCCACTACTTCAACCAATCAGCTCTTTTCTGCCTTTACTGTATTTTGAACTGTCCCGCCTTTGCATTTGATTGGTCAATACTTCTCCATAGGTTATAATGGTTCACTGTCGCTCCTATTCTGATTGGCCGGGATAGCCAAGCCCCCGCTAGTTCAACCAATCAGCTCTTTTCTGCATTTTTACTGTATTTTGAACTGTCCGCCTTCTCATGTGATTGGTCTATACTACTCCATAGCTTATAATGGGTCACTGTCGCTCCTATTATGATTGGCTGGTTTATGCCGAGAAATGAGAAGAGCTTACAGAATTTGAATTACTGTATTTCCCGGCAATTTTTAATATCCCAATTCCTGATGTTGCGCTGTTCGTGATTTTTTGTTAGTGATTTTATTTATGTATTTTTTTAGAAGGTTTGAGCTCTTTTTCAGATAATGTTTTACACGTAAATAAAATGATTTTTTTGACTCATACTCCATGACGCACGGAGCTGAGAGCTGATATTTATTTCTTGAGCGATCTTATATATTTTCCCTTTAATTTTAAATGATCCACTTTTTCACTACATTTCTTTGCTTTTAGACAGCTTTGACTTTTCACTTCATTCATTCTTTCATTCTAAAGACAACTCTTTTTGCTATTCACTAACATGTTTAATGATTTCTCGCTGTTTTCCAGCCTGTTTGGAATCGGAATACATGTTAGGCGTAGTCTTTCTGCGCCTAAGTCCCACACTGCGCCTCACACACTGGCAAGGCACAGGGGAATTTTCACCACATGTATGAGCGCACCTCCTCGGGCGGCGAATATTAGGCGCAGTCCCGCACTGCGCCTAAGTCCCGCACTTCGCCTCACACACTGGCGAGGCACGGTGGACTTTACACCGCATGTATGAGTGCAGCTCGGGCGCCGACATACATGAGGCGCAGCTTTCACATTCGAGCGCTCGAAAATGTGCGCTCCGACACGGCGAGATTGATACATGTCGCCCTAGGTTTTTGTGCTGGTTTTTTATATGCAGATCATCATGACAAATATTTTATGTTAAGAAAGCAGATTTTAACAAATGCTCTTATACCAATTATTTTAAGTTGTTTCTCTATCACTAGTGAGTAAACTATTTTGTATTTTATATTTTATCCTCATCAGGGTATTCAACCATTAGGGAGCAAAATCACTAGTTCAATACACTGCAATAATATTGTACTGCAGTCTAGTGTACTTTTACTAGGGGCACTAGGTGAAGTGCCCTCTGAGTGTTACCTTGCAGATTTTTCCCACTTTGTCAGACTTGATTGACCCTCCTTATCTAAATAGGGAGAGACCTGAAGACCATGCCTAGCTACATGAGGAGAAGTTGGCAGGGTCCACCTAGATGGCTCATTTTTAAACTATGCTTTCTGTAAAATGCCACAGCATTTTATAGTATAACATAGCTGGTTTAAGGTAAAGGTCCTGCCAAGATTAAACAAATGCCCACAGTTTTGAGTCTATATCAGCGACTGACAAATTTATTAAATTGATTTCTCCACAACTGCTGAAGAAATTTAGTTTAACACGGTACCTATTCAAATGTATGTTTATAGAGGGAGGTTGCGGAGTCCCCGCTTTATGATATTAATATGCCCTAATTGGATATACAGTATTGACTAGAAATGTCCTGGTGGGCCTGTTCCTTTAATATGTGATACAAAATACAACATTATAAACAATAATATGAAAACTAGTCCTATCGTTTTATAAAAATACAGTAGTACAACCAACATCTGAATATAGCCCATATCAACAACAAGAAATCATATCTCACCAGGTTAAATAATATCATACATATTCAAAAGCAGCTTTCAAATCATGAAGAATGGTATCATACATATGCAAGAGTGAATTCTGAAATTACTAAATATAAAATTGTCACTGCTTTACCTCGCAAATAAAATCAACTTGAATCAAAAGCAGTTTGTATTTAATCACATAAAAACAAGAATGACAAATTATTGACAAGAACGTGAAATATGCTGTAAACATTGAACCTGCTTTCTAACAAACAAATCTTAAAAAGCAGTAAAACACTCATCCATAGAACTGGTGGAATCTATTCGTCATGTTTGAGAATCACAGTAAAGCTCTGTTCACATGTTTTAAGGAAGCCATGACAACTATGATGGATGAATGGGGGATTATCATGTTATTGATTCGCTTTAAACATGCAGGCAAATCTAAATACAGACTATTACCAGTTTCTCAAGTAACCGACCACCTTTCTCTACTTTAGCAATGCCCGGGCTTATGATGTTACTCCATTTGTTTGGACAGTGTAATTTTTTTTAACAAACCCTCCATCAGTAGTGCCCCTGTTACAGATGCAGGTAGTAGAAGCTAGTTGAGCTAAAATGTCAATCACTGCTGTAGTCCTGCCCACAGCCTCCACAAGAAGTGTAAGCCTGAAGGGTGTGTGTTGAGTGAAAACAGCTTGATAAGATAACCATTTTAACCACATACAGTAAGTCAAATGCCTGAAAAGTACTTAATGACCAGTTACATTTTGTAGTTTTTGCCTTCTTTGCGTTTCACTAGTCGTAACTGTTTTATCTTTTAAGTGACACAGTTGTGTTGGGACTTGTTTTATGCAGGAGAATTTTTGGGGGCGTAGTTTAAGTTAACAAATAAATTACTGCAGAATTTTTTTTAAATAGTTTTTTTTTTTTTAAATAATTTTTTACACCATTCACATTTCACACTAAATAATCAATTTGTTAATTTCTATAGGTTATTACAGTTGTGTAGATACCTAATATGTTTTTTTTGTGTGCATAATTTATGAACAATAATGTTTTAATTAAATATTTATTTTTATTTTATTATCTATTTTTTTTCTACACTTTTTACTATGCTTTTTACTTTTTTAATCCCATTAAGGAATAACTATTGTACAATTTTGTTTTAAGCTTAGTAATGTATTAGAATATCTTATTCAGTTAGACACAGGCAGCAGTCAGGGCAGCACACAACGTACCCTGAATGCAGGCTCACTATACAGACAGCACTGGGGCTACTCTAGGTCCCCAGGACTGACTGTACAGTTGTTTCCCGGGCTCCATCTGGTCACCGGGAGTCCCAATCCCCCAGTGGAGCTGGGGAAAGCCCTTAGATTATGCTGCAGTAACTGACTGCAGAAATCAAAGGGTTAAGCTCCAGGGATCAGAAGTTTCCTCCACTTCCCATTGCTTTCAGAGACTGTTCTAGGAATGGAGCTGTTAAGTACAGCTCTGTTCCTAGAGCAGCTCGACACTAGGAGCTGCAAAACCCCTCTTTCTTCAGCAACGTCTTTTGACGTATCCATACGTCCTAGTGGGAGGTGCGTTCCCGCAAATGGACATATGGGTACGTCCTGGAGATCATGTGGGATTGCAAATGAGCCCCGCATGATCGCGACATGGAACCAGTGGTATATTACCGCTGGCCTCATGCCGTATCACCCACAACCAGAGTGAGCGCTGGCCGCGGGTGATTAACCGCTTAGCTGCGGAGCTAAGTCGCAGACAGAAGAAGGGAGCTTCTTCTGCCTGCTCTCGGTGAGAAAAAGGGCCAATTGTGCCACTGCTGTCTCCTACCTGACAGCCCAGGAGTGTAAAAAACACTTCTCGGGCTGTCTGACGTCACCATGCCCAGCAATGCATTGGGGGCATTGCTTGCCGGGCATGGAAATTGACAGTCGTCATAGAGACCAGTATAGAGTATTTCTGCTCTGTACTGACCTCCTATTGGATGAGTGGGGAAAGGTGAAAAAGTGTAAAAAAGTGTAAAAAAAAGTGAAAAAAGGGAAACACAATCTCGAAAAATAAAATAAAAACACATACACCACCCTTTTCCCCTTTACAAACAGCAATCACCCCAAAAAAGATACAAAATAAATAATGTACACATATTTGGTATCAGTGCGTGCATAACGACCTACCATATAAATATGTCAGGTTAACTAACCCGACATCAAAGAATTGCAATTTTTGTTCATCACGCAGCAAATAAAATGGAATAAAAAGCGATAAAAAACTCATATAAACGCCAAAAGTTCTACCAATTAAAACATCGGTTCATCTTGCAAAAAAAAGTCCTTACACATTTCTGTATATGGAATAATAAAAAAGTTATAGCTATCAGAAGACAGCGATGTATAAATATTGTTTTATATAAAGTGCTTCAACATAAAAAAACTATATAAATTGTGCATTGCCGTAATTGTATTGACCTACAGAATAAAACTAACTTATCAGGCATACTGCATGGTGAGCGCTGTTAAAAATAAAAAAAACACTACTAGGATTGCAGTATTTTTCTCATCCTGGCTTCCAAAAAACAGATTTAAAAGTGATCAAAAATCCTTGTCCCCCAAAAAATGATACCAATAAAAATGTCAACTCATCCCAAAAAAAAAAGTACCTACACATCTCCATACAAAGAAAAATAAAAAAAGTTATGACTGTGGCGATGCATGAACGTGTTTTCCTTTTTGAATAAAAGTGTTTTTATTGTGTAAAAGCAGTAAAACATAAAAACAATACAAATTGGGTATCTCTGTAACCATATCAACCTGTTGAGTAAAGCTAGGATGTCATTTATACCACATGGTGACTGCTACAAAAAATAAAAAATAAAACACTACCAGGATGGCTGTATTTTGTTAAACATGCCTCACAAAAACCTTAATAGAAAAGTTATCAAAGTGTCATATGCACCCCATAATTCTACCAATAAAAACATCTACTCATCCCGCAAAAAACAAATCCATAATCAGCTCCGTATACAGACAAATAAAAAAGTTATGGCTCTCAGAATAGGACAACATAAAAACGCAATTTTTTATAGACATATTTCTATTGTGTAAATGTAAAAAAAACTATATAAAATTTATATTCTTGTAATTGTACCGACCCGCATAGTAAAGTTATCATGTCATTTACATGGCACGGCGAATGCTGTAAAATTGAAACCCAAAAAACATTTACAGAGCTGCTCTTTTCCATCCATTTTCATGGCCCAATGCTAAAAAAAACTACGGAACACCTGTACGCCCAAAATGCACAATACACCCACGGATGAGATCCGTGAGGAGAGTTGAATCCAAAATGGTGTCACTTATGGAAGGTTTCACCTGTTCTGGTACTTTGGGGGCTTAGCAAATGTGACATGTCGCCCACCAAAATCTGCGTTCCAAGAGCCGAATAACACTCAATCCCTTATATGCCCTTCCATGCGCCCAAACAGCAGTTTACACCCATAGGGTACTGCTGAACTTGGAAAAATTTGCATAACAAAATTTTTTTTTTTCAGGATTCTTGTAAAAAATTAAACATTTTCAGCTAAAATTGCAGATTGTTGGAAGACAAAATTTCTTAAATTTCACAGCCTAATACAAAAAAAAATTGTGAAACACCTGTGGGGTCTATATACTCACTATACCGCTGGATATATTCCTTAAGGAGTGTGGTTTTTTATATGTGGTCTTTTTAGGGGTGTTTTTTAAGTTTTAAATGGCTCCTAAATAAAATCATAATGAAAATGAGACCCCAGAGTCCAGTAGGTGCTCCCTCTACTCTGAGGCTTGTGGTTAGGTCAAATAGCGCACTAAGGCCACATATGAGGGATTTCTGAAAACGGCAGACCTGGGGAATCAATATTAAGTTGCATTTCTCTGGTCACATCTACCGTGTTATTGTGAATAAATCTTGACATTTCACCTCCACTTTGCTTTTATTTCTGTGTAACACCAAGAGGGTAAATAAACTTCCTAAATGCTGTTTTGAATACTTTAAGAGGTGTAGTTTATTAGATTAAGTCACTTATGGGGGTATCTAACATGCAAACCCCTCAAAGCCATGTCAGAGCTGGACTGGTCCCTAAAAAAATTTATATTGCAAATTTTCTTGAAAATGTGAAAATTACTACTAAATTTTTAAGCCCCCTAATGTCATTAAAAGACATTAAAAAATGATGACAACATACAGCAGACATATGGTAGATGCTAGTTATAAACTATTTTGAGTGAAATAACTGTCTGACACAGAGAAATTTTTGAAGTTTGAAAATGGTAAATTTTTTAACTTTTTCACAATACTTTGATATTTTTCACAAATAAACAAGGACTTTTTGGACCAAAATTTCTTACTAACTTAAAGAACTATGTGTCACGAGAAAATAATCTCTGAATCACACAGATAGGTAAAAGTGTCAAAAAGTTATTCTCAAATAAAGTGACACATGTCAAATTTAAAAAAATTGGAGCTCTTTCAGGAAGGCAAAAAATGGGTGTGCCAGTAAGGGGTTAAATTCGAAAGTAATAAAATATGTCGTCATTTCTTAACATGTCCATTACCTGTACCATCTAGTACAAGTACCAGTAACATATTTATGATAACTATTTTGATTCAAACACAATACAATTTTACCTATTATAGCAGTAGAGTAACCTTCTTTTTTCAAAACTTCAGCAAAAGTGATTTCATTTTTTGGAAGTCCACCTGAAGATGCTGAAAATATGTAAGCTCCAACTATTGACTCAGCAGCCATGCCTAAATAATAACAAACAAAATGTAAAAACTGTAAAGCAAATGTAAAACAAGATGTAAAAAGTATACTTCTAAACTATAATATGTTCCTGTCTCATACATTGAACTGGCTATTCTAGTCATACTGACTTATTCCTTCAGTCATCATTAAACACAAAAAAACGGTCACATAATGAACACTGTGTAACCTTCCTACTTATTTTATCCCAACATTTTTCAATATACAAGTAGCACACTCTACAGAAACAGACCAGATACCCCTACAATGCAATAATAGAGGATATTCAGATTTTATGTTCTAATCCTATTATGTTCTAAAAAAAAGTTGAACTTGACAAATCTAAATAAAATAATTTCACAAGGGCAGAATGAAATGGCTGTAATGCAAAAATAATCACAAAGAAAAAAAATAACAGCACTCAGTTAAGAAACAGATGAACCATAAGTATATAAACTATGTCAAATTACTGATTTACTATATATCTAAATTTAAAGGGATTGTCCAGTTTAGTAAAATATTGTTAAATGGGGCCAGAGTGGATAAAAATATAAAAAGGGTCTCTTGCTGGCACAGCTCCAAAGCTCCCCGAGATCTACTCCTTTTCACTGCCAGGGAAGTTTGCTTCCATTTATTTACCTGACAGTTAAGAACAGCAGATCCCAGGGAGCAACCGAGCTGCAGAAGCAGGGGACTGGGAGGAGAGTATAACTTAAAAAAAAAATGTTAAAAAATGTAATTAAATTGATGAAATTTTGTAAGCCCTTCCACTGAAATAAAGCAACCTAATTATTGTCTATCTTGGGTCTACGTCTCAAAAATTTACTAAGGACAGTTATGGTCCACTATACTTTGCTCTTAAACAATACAAAATAACAAAGTTGATGAGCAGTTTACAAATAAAGAAAAAATTTGAAAAAATAAAACTATGTACAAATGGGGGAGTGACTTCATTCTGGTTGACCACTGTACCCATCTGTACTAAAGGTTTATTCACACTTCGGTATAATGGTTCCATATTAGTTCAGTTATTTTCCTTTTTAATAAAAAAAAAAAATTGCCAATAACTTTAAATACTTTTATTCACGTTTTCATATTTTTATATGCGAGTTTTATTATGAGCATGCTCATTTTTCAATACTTTACACTTTCCAACAAATCCATATTGGTGCAGCTTTTAGCCTCAAGAATTCAATGGGTTAAAAAGTTTAATTATGTTAATATGTTTGTATTTTCTGTTTTTACAACATTTTTATGTCCGCAATATCACCAAAAAAGACCCAGTAAAAATTAAGCACTTTTGCAATTGGTTTGCATTAACTTAAGCATTTGGTATCGCAGATATAAGCAATTCTGTGCATGTCTAGAGCTATTTCTGCAGCAAGTGGTCGGGCCACATCCCCTTGCAGTGATTGGTTGCCTGATATTTCATTCAGCCCTGTTGGGACATCCCCCTGTGTTGTGATTGGCTGCCTGCACTCTCTTCCCTATGATCCGTGTAAAATGAAAGTAAAAATGCCTGATATCTGTGTTCTCATTGTCTTTCACTGCACCCTGAGCTATGTAATAATGGCTGCATGAGCTCTCTATGCCCCTTTTCCCAGTGATAGTTCTATTTGAAGGATCTGGGAAATTACTGAGTCTAAAGCTGCTAGATTCACTCTCCCCCATATAACACCTCCTTATACACAGAGAGGATGTCACAGCTCTGTAGACCTCCTGCACTGGTCAGTTCTCAAGCCTGCAGTGGTCACCTACCTCCACAAGCTCCTTGTAACCAGAACACCTGCATTGCTGTAATCAGTTACACATACAGCCTTAACTGATGAAACACATGTGATAAATACACTCTGCTCCCCCCTGTGTCATCAGCAGGAGGTAGAGGGGAGTGTATAAGGCTGTGGGGAAGGGAGAGTGCATTCTTCAGATTTGTTTCATCAGTACAGACTGTATATATAATGGTTTACAGCAATGCAGGTGTTCTGATTACAAGGAGTCTGGGAGGGAGGTGACAGCTATGTAGGCATGATAACTGACCATTGCAGGAGGTCTGCAGAGCTGTGACATCCTCTTTCTCCCACTGCTCACACAGAATAATGATGTCCCCAGTCTTCATTGAGGGAAGACACGTCTACAGGGAGGAGAGACCCACCCCTGGATTTGAAGCTGTAAGAAAGAGAAAAATCTTAAGATACCCACAAAGCATGTAATGAGAAAACCCTTTAAAGCTGCTGGAATTGAAGATATCTCCATCCTTAGCTGTTACAGGTGGGCATCAGCTATATATGAGACCCATTTATGTAGTGGTCTTAGCTCCTTAGCTCACTCTATACTCCCCTTCCCACCAAATATCAGGAAGAGGTTAGGTATTGTCCCAGCAACATAAAAAAATTGTGTCAAAATATTATCAATGAAATTGAAGTGACACCTGCTAAATGAAGTGTTAGTTAAGTAAGGATTGATCATGTATGGTACTCAATTATTTATCTGAATTTATATATTGATCTCAACCAGATATACTACAGATCCTAAACAAACATACTATTGGTTCTAAAAGACCTATCTGGAATTAATTTTGTCACTTATTAACAGATTAATGCTCAATAATGTATTATTTTGTAATGGTGTCATGTATAGCCATGCACAGGAGCTGAGTCCACTTGATATATTCAGTGGGTTCCATTTGTTATTTACTACTGGCACCAACCATCATCAATATATCAACAATATATTTTTGTATATTTTTATTGTATTTATAAAGTGCTGTTACATTGTCATGTTACATGTTGTCACTCACATTAATCCTTGTCCCCACTTAGGCTCATAGTCTATATTCCAGATTATCCTATAAAGTATTTTTTTGGAGTATGAAAATAAATGAATTTCCCCAAAAGGGAAACCAAGAAAACCCCGGGAGAAACATACAGACTTTTTGCGTTTTGCCCTTTGGGGGGGGGAACTAAAAACTCGGGAACCTCAGTGCTGCTTTTTTGATAATTTTTGGAAGGGAAAGGTGGTCCTCTGGCCCAATTAATAGAGTTGGTTTTGGGGCCTTTATCCCGGGGCGACGGAGCCCTAAGAGGTGCCCTTGTCCTCCCCGGGAGCAGCCTTTAAAGCGGGGGTGAACCCGTTATTTTTTTTTTGGTGGCTCCTAGGACCTCTTTTTTAGGCCCAAAAATTTCCTTTCCCTGGCCCAACTAGAAAAAATTTGGTTTAAACCTCTGGAAAAATTTCATTCAAAATTTCATTCACTCATAGGTACTTGGGTTTCTAGAAGGTTGGCGGGGGGAAACCACTGTATGCGATTTAAAACCAATGAAGAATCAAGGGCCCTTCGGGAGAAACATAAATTTTTAAATTGGGGTTTCGGGGGGGCAAAGTGGGGTAGGAATAGGAGGGGGCAAATTTTCCCCCCCAAAAATTCTTTTTTCCGTTCCCCTTTCGCCGAATTTCTGGGCAAAAAATAAACTTTTTTCCGAATTACTTGGGTATAAATTTAAACTTTAAAAAAAACGCTATTTTCCAGGCTGCACAGAGCCTGCAGGGTGTTTGTAAAAAATTTTTGGGGCCCATGCTTAAAATATGAAATGGAGCTTGTTTTGGGGTCTTCTTACAATGTTGTTTTTTTAGTATGTTTCGCACATGACTGCCCCCCCGCTCTTAGAACCCGTTTTCTTTTTAACATTCCCGGGGCTTTAAGAGGGAAAAACTGCCAAAAAAACTGAAGCGGGAATTTTGGGCCCTTATAAACCCATCCCAGGGGGAAAGGGTTTGGGAAAAAAAAAAAACTGGGGCTCGGGTGGCAACATTTTAGGGGACAGAGTGGGGAGGTGACGGTGCTACCCCAAAAGCCAGCATGAGTTCAGACAGTGGCACAATGACACAGTGTTTTTAGGTCAGGGAAACCCAGCAGCATGGGGTCGGGCCCAGGGGCCCCAAAAGGACACAGTGTGTAGGTCACGGCAGCAGCATGGGGTCAGACAGGGGGCCACAATGACCCCAGTTTTTGGACAGGGCAGAAGAAATTTTAAAAGGGCCCAGGCAGTGGCACAATGACACGGGGTTTTGGGTCAGGGGCAGCAGCCCCCGGGGCAGCATGGGTTTCAGACAGGGGAAACAATGACACAGTGAGTATTTAACGGCAGCAGCCACAGCAGCAGCAGGAGGTCAGACGTGGCACAATGAAAGAGGGGGTGTAGGGCACGGCAAAAGCCACGGGCAGCAGCATGAGGTCGGGGTCAGGGGCACAATGCCCATTCTGGGGGTGGCAAAAACAGGGGGTGGGCCACAGAGGGGGGACAATGACACAGTGTGTGGGGCCCACGGCACGCCACGGAACACCCTTAGGTCAGACAGTGGCACAATGCACAGTGTTGGTAGGGAAATCACAGTTCAAGGGAAAAGGCCCCCAAGGGCACCAAGAAATGGGGTCAACAGGGGCACAATGACAGGAGTGGGAAAAAGGGTCCCACGGGGAAAAGCGGGGGCCCCACACCCAAGGGCAGCATGGGGTCAGACAGTGCACAATGACAAAATGTGTAGGTCCCCCCTCAACGCAAAAAAGGGGGGAAAAGGGCCGTTGAGGGTCGGGCCCCAGGGGGGCACAAAATGACACAGTGTGAAAGGTCCCCGGCAGCAGCATGAGGTCAGGCTGACAAAATGACATTCAAAGGTGGAAAAAAACCCGGAGTAGGCCACAGAGGGGGAACAAGGGACAAAATTTTTTTAAAGGCACGGAAACAGCCACAGGGCAGCAGGGGGGTCAGACAGGGCACAATAACATTCTGGAGGTTTGGCAAAAAACAGGAGTAGGCCAAAAGAGTGGGCCAATGACATAAGTGTGAAAGGTCCCCCGGGGCAGCACCACAGGAGCAGCATGAGGTCAAACAGGGGGGCCAAAAATCACTTCTGGGGGGGGGCCCAAAAACGGGAAAGTGGGCCACAGGGGTGGGCCCAATGACACAGTGTGTAGGTCCCCCGGCAGCCCCACAGGAGCGCATGAGGTCAGACAGGGGCAAAATTAAACCCCGGTGTGTGGCCCAACGGCAGCAGCCCCCCAGGAGAAAGCTGAGGTCAGACAGTGGCAAAAATGACAAGTGTGGGAGGGGGAAGGGCAAATACAAAAAATTTTCCCTTGGTAAAGATGTTTGGGTTTGGCAAAAGGAGAAACTGGCAGCGAGGGTGTGGCACAGGCGGGGGGGCGGCATCAGAATAGTGGCTGAGGCAGGTTTTGTTTGAACCCCCACTTTATTTCTCACGTTTGGGGGAGGCCCTATGGCTGATGTAGTCTGACGCCCTAAGGGTTGGTGTGTGGAAATCCTGGGGCCCAAACCACGCCGGTTTAAACTTGACAAAAAGGGCAGTCCTTCCACCATTTCCCCGGGGCAAAACGGTTCTCCTTGGGGGAACGATGGGCCCCCCCCCGGCCCCCCTGAAAAACCCCCTTGATGCCACAAATACTGGCCGGGGGAGGACAGCTTCCCCCCACTGCAAACTCGGCAAGTTGCGGCCACCATCCAGTTTTGGGTGCCCAGTATCCAGCAGATCTTCTAAAAAGGGGGGGGGCAAAAGGGGCTGTCCAAATAGGGGGCCCCCACCTGTTTTTGGGTTTAAAGGGGCTGCCCAGTTTCCCTGCTGTTTCTGGGTGGCGATACCCTCCTACTAGGCGGGGGGAAGGAAGCTGGGCCCTCGTGACCCAAATTAGGTTACTGTTATGGAGCTGGTTTCTGCTCCTCCCCCCCCACCCTTTTCCCCCGCAATGCGGCAGTAGTACGTGAGCAAATGAGGAACCCCCCAGTCCCGGGGCCTGGCCCGAGGAGGGACGATGCCCCACATAGGAGCGGGCCAAAAAAAAATTAGGAGGGTTTTTGCTATAAATATTTGGTTTGTCCTCCCTCTCAATAGCGGGAAAAAGGCTCCCCCTTTTTGGGGGCCGGGGAAAGGGGGGGGGTTTTTTCCCCCCCCAAAAGGGTGGAAGCCAAAAAGTCACCCCTTGCCGGATGTGACTATTGGAGGGCACCCAGCCAGGCAAATTAAAACATGTGCGGGCCTTTTTTGCCCCAAGTGACCCCCGGGGGCCCCCCCTGCCTCCATTTCCCCCTGTATACTGCCACGGTTTCTTGGGGGTTTTGGGGTTTGTTTTGTCTTCCCCCATCTCCAAACCAAACCCCCTTCCCGTGCTCCTTTTCTCCTCCTCTCTTGTCACCTGGGTAGGGAAAATTTCCCCCCTCATATTTTACCAGCAATGCCCTTTTGCTCCAATGTTTCCCCCCTCCTTTCCCCCTCCATTTCAGTCCCCACCCGGGCTTCCCTGTGGCCAACCGGGGGAAATAGGCCAAAGTTTCCCCGTCCCCTGCCCAGACAGAATTTTTTTAGCATCTGTTCCAGGGGCAGAAGGGAGGGAAGGGCGTTAATTCATCCCCCCAGTCCTGGCCGACTGACAAAAAAACGTTGCCTCCTCGGAAAGGGGCCTTTAACAAACGGCAGGGGGGTCAGCATTTAGCGCCCTTGGCTGACAAACAAAGTTACAAAAGGGGGGTACTTCTGTCGCCCGGATAACAAAAAATCTTAATTGGGGCCCTTTTTTTTGTTATTTCAGTCCCGGGGTTTTTCCCAAAATTGCAGGCTGGAAATTCCCCCAAGGGTGGAAACATCGCTTTTCAGAGGGGGTTTGGGGGGAAAAGGCCCTTCTGCCGCCAACTCAGGAGGGTGTTCCTTTGGGTTTTTTAAAGAAAAGGGTAAAGTGCATGCACAGGGTTTCCCGGGGCCCTTTTTAGAATCTCTGAAGATCGGTGGAAGCTTCAGGAAAACCCTTTTTTTTACAACCAGAATTTAACACATCGCCATACGGGGGGGTGGGAAAACCCTTTCCCCCCTCGGTTGGGAGCCCCGGGGAAAAACCATGTTCCTCCCCTTGTCCGTTAACCTTTGGTTTTTCCCATTTGCAGTTGGGGCGGAGAAAGCCCACACATCGATTTTTTTGCTGCATGACCCGGAAACAAATTTCCCCCTGTATGACTTTTTTGTTCGTCCCAGGCAAAAACCGGGTTTTGAAATGCGTGACACCCCCTGTGCCCTAAACATGTGGTATGATGGTGCAGTACTTTTTTTGGGGGAAGGGGTTTGGGGGGGTGTGGTGGAGGGGGAGGAGGGCGGAAATTGGCGCCCGGAGCCCGCCCCCTTTGGGCAACGTGGAGGGGAAAGCGGGCGTCTCCTGTCCCGTTGTTTTGGGGTGGGGGGGCCGGAAGCCAAAATTTTACCCCAGGGGGGGGCCGTAAAGGACAAGTGCTGGCCCTGACCGTAGTTTTCAAACTTTCCCCAAAAGTTGTCCGGGGGGGCTTTTTGGGGGCACGCCTTTGGGAAAAAAAACCCATAAACTTTCCCAAAATTTGTTCTAAAATATTTATGAAGTTTTCTGGGGAAGCATTTTTGGAAAAGAAATTACTGGGTTGGAAAATTCCATCTCCGGGGCTCGGGAAAAAAGCCATTATTTTCTGAATGGTTTCAGAAAACCCCCCCATTTGGAAAAAGGGGGGGACTGGGGTACCAAAAAAATTTGGGCAGGAGCAAAAGGTCAACCCCCGGGAACCTTAGGGGTGGGGTTTGGAAAAGCATACTGTTTTTCTCTTTGGGAATTTTGCCTCGCTGGAAAACTGCTGGGGCCTTGGTTTTGCGAGGAACAGGAGCATCTGGGGCCGGGAGTTTTATGAAAAAAGAAACACTTTCCCTTTGCAGAGGTGGGGAAGCCTTGAATGGCTTTCAATTGGAAAGCGTTTCCACCCGGGCGCTGCTTTCTGCTGGGTTTCTGGGCGGAAGGGTTAGGGACCCCCCACAAACTGAAACCTGTTTTTTCCCAGGCCCCCGGGTGGTGGGCCTGATTTTGTTTTACGCAGGGCCGGGGGTGCCAACGTTAGCCCCCTGGCCCCGCTTCACTTTTTTTGCTTACAGATTTTTACATTTTAAAAAATATTTGGCTCCTCCGGTTTTCTTAGCAAAGAACTGCCAGAAAACCCCCGATATCGGAATTTTCCCCCCCAACCTCCCCACCTGAGTTTAAAAATTACAAATTTTCCACGCCCCGGGGTTTTTCCCCTTTGTGGTTTTGGGGCCCCTGTGCCGCTTAAATTTTTTGGGCCGGGGGAAACGGGTTTTTTTACCCCCCGGGGGGGGCTTTTTTCCCACCTTTTAACTCTGCTTTTCCCTGCTGACTCCCCCGGCCACAAGACCCCTTTTGGCTGCGCCGTGCGAAAGCCAAGCTGGGGCGCCCCCCTTCCCCCTGACGATGATAAGCCCTTGCCTCCCCCGGTTTCCCCAAAATGGGCCCACTTAAAACAACAACTATTTGTGTTTCATCGTCACTGCTGTCCCCATTACCGGGGCTTGGGGATGGGAGGGCTGACCCCCCACAAAATGACTTTCCCCCGCCAAATCTTTAACAAACAAAAACTTTTGCCGGGCCCACTGCAAGAAAACAGGGATATTTGGGCCCCCTTTCTTTGCTTCTGACTGCCCCCCTCCTCAAATTGTTCATTTTCCCCGCCCATGTTTAGTGGCGCTGAGCCCAGACCACAAAAAATAAATCTCTGGGTGAAGGGAACCCCCGATTTGGGGCAGAGGGGGGGTTTTAGGACCGGGGGGGCCGCCCACCCGCTCCCCGGGCCATGCCCCAAATAAGGGTGTGGGTTTGACTTCCCCCCGACTCTTGGCTGGGGTTTTTTAAAATTTTATTTTTGGGAGGGGAAGTGGAAAGACCTATTTAACCAATCAAGAACCATTGGGTTTTCTAGCAGTACCCCGGGGGGGCTAGAAAGACAGCCCGGGAGTTTGGCCCCCCACCATGACCCCTGCTGGGGACGTCCCCCTTGCTGTGCCCGGGACCTGCAAAAGGAAAGTTTGTGCCTCTGCCACCGCAGGTTGAAGACCTTTCCACCTCTCTGTCTGACATTTCTGTTTTTTTTTTTTTTAAAATGTACAGGCACTGTTTTTAAAAAGATTTTCTGTATATGTAAAAAACACACCCCTGTATTTGAAGGGCCAAAAATGAACCCCCTAAGAAGCTTGGGGGAACCCCTTTTGGGTTTTAAAAAATTTCGCTCCACAAATGGGCAGGGAAAAATTGACTTTAAAGTGCCGTTTTTAAAAAAACTGTGTATTTTACTTTAATATAAAAGGGACAAACAAAGGGTTAAATTTAAACCTTTTGGGGTATGGGAAATTTTCTTTCAGAAATTTTTTTGTGGCGGTGGGGAAAAAAAAAAGTTTCTTTTAATGAGTTTCAAACAGAACAACCCCCCCCCCAATTAACCCCCGGATGTAAATTGCGCAAAAAAATTGAGCAGCCGGGGAAAATACTTTGCTTTGTAGCGGGGTTTTCAATTGCGTGTTTTTTACCCCTACACAACAAAAAGAAAAAATTTTTAATTAACTTCCGGGGGGTGAAATTTTTGCTACAGGGGGAAAAATTTTATTTTTTTAAAAAAGGTTTTTTGGGGGGAAAAAAACAACGTTTTAAAAAATGTTTTTTGGAAAAAGGTTAGCCCCGGGGCCCCATTTTCGGCCCCCCCCAACCAAAAAAATTTAATTAAACCCAATGGAACAACCAAATTTTTTTTTCCCAAAAAATTTTTCCTTCTGGGGAAAAAAATAGACCCAAAACCCCCCGTAAGGAAACCAAAAAAAGGGGGAAAAAAAACAACCCTTTTTCCAAAGGCTTTAATGCCCCTTGGATATTTAAAAGTGCTGGACAAAATAAAATTAAAACCAATGTTTTATGCCCGGGCTTTATTCCAATTTCAACCAAAAAATTTAGAAAAAAGAACAAATTTAAAAAAGCATTTTCCCGAGACAAGTGAGACAACCCCCAAAAAATGCTGTATAAAAAAACAGTTCTTTTAGTAACAATCAGCTGCGGCAGCACCTTCCCTGATCATTACAGTGAGAGCGGTTATGAGCTCCCAGCGTCGCGCCCTGGACTTATATAGTGCGGTGACGTCACAGAATCCCGCCGGTCCTCTGATTGGCTTCATCTCTGCACATGTCATGCAGGCTATGCCCTCTTCCTCCCAGAGTGCTTTGCCCCTGTAGCGCCATGTGCTCGCAGCCATTTTATCAAATCAAAAGCACACTTCGTTCACCCGAAGTACCCCAAATTTCGACTTCGTTCAGAAACCGAAGTTTTCCTGAAATTCTAAACGAATTCCACTTCGTTAGAATCGATTCGCCCATCTCTAGTGTAGGATACCGGATTGATCCGATGTAGAACAGAGAAAGGACCAAGGTAAGGTGGAGCAAACTTCAAACTAGGCACTCACAAAAGGATGTGCTTGGAAGAATGCCAGACTTTATCCCCAGGTTGATACTTGAGAGGCGCTCTATGTCTTTTGTCAGCTTGTGTCTTGAAATGAGCAGAAGCTAGATGTAAATTTTGACGGGTGAGTTGCCAAATTTGAAGGAAGTGACATGCTAGAACATCTGGTGCAGGAACTTCCAAGGAGGTAGGGAGCAGCAGAGGAAGATGAGTATGCTGTCCAAAGCCCATGTAGAAACGAGACTCCCTGGAGGATTTGCTAGGATGGGTATTGTAGGCAGACTCTGCCTAGGGCAGCAGAGACATTCAGTCATCTTGCCGAGCCGAAGTAAACTAGCACAGATAATTCACCAGGATCTGGTTGACCCACTTGGCCACTTGACTACGGAAGGTAGACTGATGAGAAATCTAGTTTAATCTTCAGAAGAAAACACAAGGTACACCAAAAAGCGAGAGGTGAACTGTACTCTTCTAGCTAAGACGATGTTTGAAGGCATCCCATGTAAACAAAAGATATACTGCAAGAACAATGTAGCCAGCTGCGTAGCCGATGGAAGACCTGGCGGAGGTATAAAATATGCCATTTTGGAGAAACATCCCACCACAACCCAGATAACCAAACACCCACCGGAGGACGGAAGGCTTCATGGTACTTCTGACATAAGTAGCCACAAAGTCCTTGACTTCATGAATGTGGGAGGGCCACCAGTAATGTCGAGCGATTAGACTTGCGGTAGCCGGGATGGCCGACAACTCAGGAGGCATGACCCCAGGACAGAATGCGCTTCCTTAGTGCAGGGCGCACGAAAGTCCTACATGGTGGAATTTCTTGCAACTTTATGGGGGCAAAATAGACAAGGTGATTTGGAGGGATAAGGTATTGCCTTTCAGGTTCAGAATCAGAAGCATCCATGGCCTGGGACAGAGCATAAAGAAGATTCTTGTGGTCTGTGTAGAAAGTAACGGGATATAGAGTGCCCCCCAGAAGATGTCACCATTTGCCCAAAAGCCAGTTTGATCGCCAGCAGTTCCCTGTCCCCGATGGAGTAATTCTTTTCAGCTAGGGAGAAGGTCCTAGAAAAGAAGCCAATAAGAAATTTGCCTTTGGCGGATTTTTGCAAGAGGATGGATCCATCTCCGACCGAGGGGGAGTCGACTTCCAGAAAGAAGGGACTCTCCGGATCTGGACGGTGAAGAACAGAGGCGGAGGCTGATTTCAACTGAACAAAAGCTTCTTCAGCTTCGGAGGTCCATAGTCGAGAGTTACTGCCTTTCTTTGTGAGGGCGACAATAGGAGCTACGAGAATGTAGACGTGTGGAATGAATTGGCGGTAGTGGTTAGAAAAACTGATGAACCGCTGCATAGCTTGGGGACCGATAGGGCATGGCCAGTTTAATACTGCAGTAGATTTTAGGACAGTAGTGCCCCAGTATTTAACTTTGCCAGTTCTCCGGTCGATATTAGGATCATGTAACCAAGGAAGCCCCAGAAGAAGAATGCTAAAGGAGCACAGTAGTATGAGGAAGGAGATTTTTTTCTGATGTAATACTCCGATGCGCAGAGTAAGGGGTTGCATGCAGCAGCGGATGGTACAAGAGAGGGTGTCTCATTCACAGATGAGACAGAGAGGGGTGTAACCAAGGGAACCACAGGAACATGGTACTTGGCCACAATAGCAGGATGGATAAAGTTGCCCGCCGAACCTGAGTCAACAAAGGAGGCAACTTGAAGACAGGAAACAGAGGAAAGAATTAGGCTGACCGACATAGTCAATGGTGGAGAGGAAAGTTCTGTGCCTAGGTTCGCCTCTCCCACGAATCCTAGGCTCTGGAGTTTCCCGGACGAACGGGCAGTCCCCACGCAGGTGATCTTGGGCACCACAACAAAGGCACAAATATTGGTTTAATCTACGAGTCTTTTCCTCCTCTGACGGGTGGACTCTACTAATTGCATGAGTTCTTCCTGATTATGAGAAGGGACAGGTTGAAGAGGTCGCTGAAAGACAGGTGTCAGGTGAGGACTACTGTGGGGATGAAAAGCCTTCAATTGTAGCCAAACCTCCTGTTGACGTTTGGAGCAGCAGACATTGATGCGGTCATCCAGACTAGTGGACAGATCATGCCCGCTAATTCATCTTTGATACGACCAGCAAACCACTCACAGAAGGTTTCGACAAGGGCCTCGTTGTTCCATGATAATTCAGAGGACAAGGTCCGGAACTGTACAGCATACTGTCCCACCCAGGACCGTTCCTAGGGGCGGGCAGGGCGGGCGACCGCCCGGGGCGCCCCCCGCGGGTGAGCGGAGCCTCGCCCTGCCCACCGGGAGGAGCGCCACTGACTCTGCACGGCTGTTATGCACAGAGCCAGCAGCTGCCCGTACAGGGGAGGAGGCAGGACGGATCGTTCCCGTCCTGACTCCTCCCCTGTATGAGCGTCGCAGGGGGCGCACAGCTTTCACCGCGCCCCCTGTGACGCTGCATCCCCTCGGTGGCAGAGGCAGCTCTGCCGCCGAGGAGATCCCTGGGAGCTGCGTGACAGTGTAAGCAGCGTGATGACGTCACGCCGCTTACACCTGCTCATCCGCTCCCTGAGCTGGACGCACGGACCGAGGTCTGGTAAGTATTTTTTTTGTTATTTTATAATTATTAAACAGGGGGCATCACTGGCAACAGGGGGAAATCACTGGCTACAGGGGGGCATCACTGGCTTCAAGAGGGGCATCTACTGGCTACAAGGGGCATCTACTGGCTACAGGGGTCATCTACTGGCTGCAGGGGGCATCATTGGCTACAAGGGGGGCATCACTGGCTACAAGAGGGGCATCTACTGTACAGGGGGCATCATTGCTACAAGAGGGGCATCACTGGCTACAGGGGGGCATCTTTGGCTAACAATGGGGGGCATCGGTGGCTACAATGGGGGGCATCACTGGTTACAATGGGGGGGCATCACTGGCAACAGGGGGCATCAACTGACTACAATGGGGGAAATAAAGTGGCTACAATGGGGGGCATCAGTGGCAAACAGGGGCATCAATGGCTACAAGGGGCATCAGTGGCTACAATGGGGGCATCAGTGGCTACAATGGGGGGCATCTACGGGCTACAAGGGGGGCATCTACTGGCTACGGAGGCATCTATTGGCTGCCTAAAAGGGGTCATCTACGGGCTACAAGGGGGGCATCACTGGCTACAGGGACATCTACTGGCTACAGGGACATCTACTGGCTACAGATGGGCATCACTTGCTACAGGGGGCTAATACCTGGCTATAGGGGGCTACTACGTGGCTACACGGGGCATATTACATACATGGCTACCATATGAGGTGCTATAGATGGGAGTTTGTATAGAATAGGAATTGGTAGAGAAGTGCTGATAAAAATTTAGGAGTCTTAAGATATTTGTTTTGTAAATTTTACAGTGAAGGTCGGAGTAGTCGTCATGTCGTCTGGGACAGATGGAGAAGAAGAAGAAGAGAAAGAGAACAACTCTCCTGTGAGTCACTAGATATAACTTTACTGTAATTATTTATATGCCTGCAGAGCCTGTGTACAGCGGTTATCCATCATTGTATGGTCACTGTATGGGGTAATATTATTGTAGTATAATGTTTTATATCAGTAATGGTCAGTTTGTATTATTTAGTCACTATGTGCTGGTGATATGTGGTCATGGTTTTGGTGGTATTATTCGTCCACTTTGTGTTGGTGATAAGTGGTCCTATTGGTCTAGGTATTCTTGTTGGTGTATCGGTGTTATATGGTAACTGTAGTACTATTATTTAGTAGTTTTATACGTAGCACATTGTGGTAAAGCTTTTTGTATATTTTGGCTTTGGTTTATGGTGATGCACTGTGGCGCCATATGTTACGGGGAGGGTGGGGGCGAAATTTCTTCACCTCGCCCTGAGTGAAATTTAGCCTAGGAACTGCCCTGGTCCCACCACAGTCTCCCTGACAGTCAGAGAAGCAAAGAGGCAGCATAGGAGAAACGTACCAGGTCCTCAAACACCTTGCGGATTCTGCCAAGAAGTTTGCCAGGTTAGCCGGTGGTGTATCTCCATGTCCTCACAGGGGAGTAACCCAGGCCAGTGCTTTGCTAGAGAGCTGAGAAATGATAAAGCCACTTTTGCCCAGTCAGTGGCAAACTGGTGGGCCAGGACCTTGAAGTGGAACGTGCATTGGTTCAGGAAACTTCGGCAGGCTTCGGGATCCCCATAGTACCAATGAGGCAGTGGCAGACGCAGGGAAGAACTGCTTGATATTGCAGGAACCGGAATGGGAACCGAAACGGAGACTGGTGCGGGAGCCTGGAGAATAGGTGCTTCTGGGAGACGGGCTGCAAGGTTCTGAAGCATCATGCACAGCTGCTCTTGACAGGCGCCTGATAGTGGTTGATCGGCAGGATCCATGGTCCAGTTATACTGTCACGATGACTCTATGAGTGGAAGGTGGATCCTCTGGTCACCTGGCGACCTACACCAGGGAGCGGAGTCTAATGGGCCCCTTGTCTTCGCTGGAGCCCTCCACAAAGCAGGGCGGACTTTGCTGCAGGGAATCCCCCAGGATGCTACCCCTGACGCAGGTTCTAGCACTGACAGCCGAAGCAGGAGGCATAGACACAGAGCCGACCAAATTATGGAAGCTAGGATTGACAGACTCGGAAGTAACAGTACATGGCGCTTGAAGGTCAGACAGGACTGGCATAGACAGGACCCGGGACACAGACAGTAGTATAAATAGGATTCACTAGGGAGCGAAAAACAGGATGTCACTAGGGAATGGACACCAACAACTGGGCGCAGATGGCAGGAAGAGGAATCCCTAAAAAGCCCCTGCACAAACGCCATAGAAGGAGAGAGAATCACCTGCAGTGCGCTGGCCCTTTAAATCCAGGGAAAGTGTGTCCAGAAGCAGGGAGAGACAAAGCAGTACGCTGATCCAGGAGGAATCAGGATGGGGCTGGGTGAGTATAATCGCAGCAGAGCGAGCAACGGGAGTGGGCATGCCTGCAGCCAGAGGCCCGGACCGTGGCATGAGGCATGCCAGGAGTCGGGTGGTGAGTGGGAGTGCTAACCACTAAGCCATTGTGCTGCTTTAACAAATTGATATGACCCCTTTTCTGTCACCCAATCCCTACCCCATCAAGAAAGATGACATTATCCACTCCATTACCATAGACTACTAGAGATAAACAGCCCTTCATTACCCTACACCTCCGGGGAAGTGTGAGATTAGTCTGAGTCTGAGTGTGAGATCTTTTGCTCTAGTTAACTTGGGAGCGTTTTAGCCCATATCACACAGTCTAGTGCACTTTCTTTTTTACTGAGTGAGCTTAAATGGTGGAAAGGTGAATAAGGATATTAGTTTGAGTGCTGCCTCTGTCTCAATAAATGTTGGGAGCTATGGACCACATTATTATTATTTTTTTTTCTGTGCTGCCTACATATTTGTATATACCCTGTACAGATATAGTACTGGGAACTCACGGTTGAATATGCAATTTGTATTAATCCATGCAGGTTTATGTGTAAAATCTTTCAATCATGGTAGGAAATAGATGCTTGTGTGTCGACTACATATCACTTGCATCACTACATAATAATATCAATACTATTATCTCATTTAGTCTTGATTTGCTATTGAAAACTGATAATAAAATAGTTCCTGTAAAATAGCAGCAAAATGTGAAATAATACTAAACTGTTTTGCGGTATGTACCTAAATTATTCTGATTATTCAGTTTTCCACATTTTATTAGTAGGTTTAATTATTAAGAAAGGTCAAATTAGTTATGAATTTTAGATGAAATGCATCAGTTTACTTGTTTCTGTATTTAGCAACTGAGACATAAAGGGGTGCAAGACATGACAAGTAAAGAAATGTTCTAAAATCCTATTTTATTGCAGAACATTATGCACATTTTAATTTCTTTTACTGAAGGATTTATCAATTAAATTATTTAAACACTAGAAATATATCAATGATAAGCTATATGATAACACATCATAAATCATTAACTTCCAGCACATATATTTCTTATTGTAAATAAAAAAATAGGCATCATTTTCAAGAATAGCATTCTGAATCATATTTTCAGGGACCAAAAGTTGTCATCTATTAGAACTGTAATAAATAATCCTATTTTTAGATAGCTGTCAGCTACGCTTCTACATAACAACCCTTCTCTTCATGCAGTTACCAAGAATGCTAATATGGCTAATGACTTTGTTATTTCAAGCGATGAATCACTCACTAACTAAAGTTATACTGGAAACAATCTGTGAATCATCTGTCTTGATAATACCTGCAAATAAATTTTCTATAACACCTTCTAATCAAACCATGAGTGTTGTCATATAGCCGGGGGACAGAAGATATCTCTGGTTTTCAGCCAATACAAGCTGTAATGAATCCTTCTCTGAGAGAATTCTGAGCTTTTTATCCATATGACTATCAAAGTCTTAGTGCCATGGAGAAGAAATATTACCATTGCTGTCCCACCTTCTACATCAACTGTTCAGACAGTTGACCTCTATCTATAAGATCTGGCAATAGAATATAACCAGTACTAGCAATACACTATCTATATATTTATTTATAAGAAAGCTGTACTATGTAATATTTTAAAGAATTTACAGATTTAAAATTATTTAAAAAATCTATACAATATAATGCTTAGTTTTAATATTAAAAGTCTGTGGTGAGTGTTGAATTGTAGTGCTGGCCTCCTGGGTTCAAATCCAGCCAGCAGCAACATCAACATGTATTTATTTGTCTGCTTTTTTATGTTTTTCCTATACTCCTGTTAACTCCCAGACTCCAAAAACATACTAATAGCTAAATCGGGACTTTACAATGTGAGCCCCAGGTGAGTGATAAGAGTTTCTCTATAATGCTACAAAATGTCAGCACTATGTAAATAAATAAAATATGTAACTTCATCATATGTACATATACAACTTTAACAATATAACTATATACTATATAACATCGCATTGATAAACAAATCTTACTTGTTAGGCCTTCATCCACAGGTGAAGTAGTACCGACCACATGGCCTCCTGATTCTTTCAATCAAGGACCACTTGATCTCAGATTAATCAGATTTGGCGAGAGAGCTTAGATGGTGCCACCTGCATTGACTAATTCAATTAAAGCGTTTAAACAGTTCCATGATCTGGCCTTGTGGTCCAACATCTTATCTATTCCATAAAAAGGTCTCTAGTGATACCCGCCCTTTATGCTTCTATAAACATACAATTTTTAGGATGCATTGAACAGTCTAACCTCAAATTATTGCTTCTTCCCATGCCTACTGCTAAACTAGGCCATTAAAACGAATTGTGAACATGTTACACTTTTTTATTCTGCTGGGGCCACTGGTTCAGTAAGACCAGCTGTATCTTTTCCAGCTATAAAAATGATCACAAAGGGTTTTTGAAGATAGTCCTATTTTAGTAAGATCATCAAGCCTTCTTCAATATGAAAAGGTTGGATGAGAAAACTCATTTAAAAAAGCCAACATGTGGGATTTGTATGAAGATACAGGGTGCATTTGTCTTGCACAATCAAAGGGGACACTGTCTTCACCACAGCTACCAGTCACTTCCATTTCTTCTATATTCCCCTACTTCTACCATCAAAACTCCCAGTGCTTTGAAAACTCTGGAAAAAATATGGCAAGCGATGAGGTCAGCATTACCACTCTGACTGTTTGGCTATGCTATGTGCACTGTTTGTTATAAAGCCTATCATTGCCTGCATATATTTTTTTTTAACTAGCTATGCAGGACTGGCCTAGACAGGTTAGCTTTTTCTCCCCGGACTTATCAATTAGGCAGCCATGACCCTGTTGCTGGTTCACAAGCTGTCCTTCCTTGGACCATGATAGATATATATATATATATATATATTATATATATATATATATATATATATACTAATATATGATATATATATATATATAATATATATATAGTTACTATTTCTTGTACTTGTGTTTGTCAAGTTATTTTGTATGGTGCATATTGATCACAGTGACATTATGAAATGTGCAAGTAGTTTCAGGTGCTACTAAACAGTGGTAATATTAGAAACCTTTAGTGTTATCATCATGTACACAGTAGTCTGTGGTACAGACAATGTATAAGGTGTTTCCGTAGTTTCGCCATATATTTGCACTTAATGTTTGGATACAGAAAAAGATTTACATTTTGGAATCATATACAAGTACGTTTAAACAATTTGACCAATGTTTACCTTGTCGAGTACCATTATTTGAATACAGAAAAGCATATTATTTTGGCATACGATTAAAGATTGTGTAGGTATAGTATCATTTGGTACATCCTGGCATTTTATTTAGGCACTATATCCAATTATTCGGAATTGAATGGCACATAATTTGGAGTGTAATATGTACTACTTGACCCTTGTATGGCATTTGGGCATTTAATAGTACATGATCGCTTTAGTGAGAAATTGTCCCCCCTTCTTATGTAAGTATGGAGTTTGAATTTTAAGGCAAAAAAAATTATGTAAAAATAGCTTTTTAAGCTTCTGGAGTGTTCTGACACTTCAAAATGCTCATTCATTGGAGCATGATGAAAAATATAAGACAGGAATAATTCATACGTTCTCGTTCCATCGCCAGTGATCCTAGCTGTGGGCTGCGGCCTGTGAATGGCTGCACCTGTCACGTGAACAATGAACTTTCAGCTAAGATCACCACCGCAACCGCAATGGAGCAAGAGTGTCTAGGAGGTAATTATTCTTCCTATCTTCTATGTTTAATCATGCCCTGATAGATGAACAAGCATTTTCAAGTGTTGGAGCAACCCTTTAAATAATTTTCCGCACAGGGAACTGTATTAGCTAAGGCCAGTCTTGCCTTTACTACAAAGTGTGTGAATGGTAGGTTGCCCTCTGTTGAGCTGATGATGAAAAGGGGAGCATACAACATACGGTATCTTGTGAAAAGATTATTCTAAGGAATACACAGTATAGTGTACCTGATCTCACAGGATATCTGCCAGTCATGAATGCTGCTCGGCTCGGTGTACATAATGGAGATGCTGCTATATGATGTGTAAGCTTGGCTCCTTCTGCAGCTAATCTGTCGATGTTTGGTGTTCTGAAAAATAAATGAAAGTATAATTTTCATCAGCTATTCCCAGAATTATAGCAAACTCTTACTTCATTATTCAATTACTTTATGAGTGGCATGAAGCCATTTTCTCTATAAAATAAAGCAACCTTATTTTAGAAATGCATAATAGCTAGAGCAGAAAAAACATCATTACTATTATAATGTAATCTTAAGGTTGCTTTTTGAGTGAGCTTTGCAAAGGTGATATAAATTAGAAGAAACATTATCAAACCTGAGTGTTTTGTTCCCATAACATCCCACATCTCCAATCCCAAGGTCATCTACCATTATCAGAAGAAGATTGGTCTTTGACTTCGTAGACCCAAGAACAAAAATAGAGAACAGGAATGTCAGTATTAACAGAAGCTTCATCTCTGTAAATAAAAATGTCAAGTTAAATACAAAATAAAACCAAACAATGAAGAGAGATGAACAAAGAGACATTGAGATGGATTGATACATATTAAGATAGATGGATATGAGATAGATAGATAGATAGATAGATAGATAGATAGATAGATAGATAGGGAGTACACCCCTCACACTTTGGTAAATATTATATCCCTTCATGGGACAACACTGAATATTTGTAACTGATACAAGTAGCGTAAAGATGGTGTAAGGGTATGTTTACACGGTGTGTTGACTCAGTGTTGGGATATGTTTTTAGATGCGTGTTTGGATCCGTGTTTCGGACCCTAAACAAACCCAAACATGCATCTAACAATGTGCAGTGTGATTTTATATCGCTTTCAATTTATATTGGCGTTCAGATGTCTGACCACCGATGCGTGTTTTACATGTGTCTTTGTGATGCATCTTTCGGATCCTTTCAAAGAATTGACATGTCAATTCTTGATCCGTTTGACACAGCAGGCATCCTATTTAAAACTATAGGGTACGTTTCTGCGACAGCCAAAATGCATCCAAACACGCACCTGTGTGTTGGATGCGTTTTGGATGTGATTTATGGAGCGCTTTTGAATGCATTTTTCAGTTCCAACATGCTGTGTGAACATTCCCTAACAGTCAGTTTTGTGTATCCTCAAAATAAATCAACAAACAGCCATCAATGACTAAACCGCTGTGAGCAAACCCTTAAGTGAAAATGGACAAATTGTGCCCAAAGCATCAATATTTTGTGTAGCCACCATTATTTTCCTGCACTGCCTTAAATCTATTAGGCATAAAGTTCACTAGAGCTTCATAGGTTGCCATTGGAATCTTCTTCTCCTCCTCCATGACGACATCATCATGGATGTGGAGCTGGTGGATGTAACAGACCTTGTGCTCTTCCACTTTCTGTTTAGGACGCGCCACAGATGCTCAACAGGGTCTAGGTCTGTAGACATGCTTGGCCAGTCCAGCACCATCACCCTCATTTTCTTTAAAAAGGCAGTGGTTGTCTTGGTGGTGTGTTTGGGGTCGTTATCATGTTGGAATACTGCCCTGCGGCCCAGTTTCTGATGGGAGAGGATCATGCTCTGCTTCAGTATGTCACATTACATGTTGGCATTCAATGTTCCTTCAATGAACTGTAGCTACCCACAGCCGGAAGCAGTCATGCAGCCCCAAACCATCACACTCCCATCACCATGCTTGACTATAAACAAGACACCCGTCTTTGTACTCCTCACCTAGTTGCTGCCACACGTTTGACACCATCTGAACCAAATAAGTTTATCTTGGTCTCATCAGACTACAGGACATGGTTCCAGCAATCCATGTCCCTTGTCTGCTGGTCTTCATCAAACTGCAGGCTTTCTTGTTCTACATCTTTACAAGATACTTCCTCTTGGGACGACAACCATGCAGACCAATTTAATGCAGTGTTCAGCATATGGTCTGAGCACTAACAGACTCACTCCCCACCCCTTTAACCTCTGCAACAATGCCGGCAGGAATCATACATCTACGTTGAAAAGACAATCTCTGGCTATGAGGCTGAGTACATGTACTCAACTTCTTTGGTCAACCATGGCGAGGCACGTTTTAAGTGGAACTCTTCTTGTTAATCCACTATATGGTCTTGGTCACAGTGCTGCAGCTCAGTTTCAGGGTGTTGACAATCTTCTTATAGCCTAGGTCAACTTTATATAGAGCAACAATTCTTTTTTCAGATCCTCAGAGAATTCTTGCCATGAGATGCCATGTTGAACTTCTAGTGATCAGTATGAGAGACTGTGAGAGTGAAATCACCAAATTTAACACACCTGTTCTCCATTCCCACCAAAGATCTTGCAACACTAACAAGTCACATGACACCATGGAGGGTAAATGGCAAATTGGACATAATTTGTCCATTTTCACTCAGGGGTATACTCACTTTTGGGCACACCAAATTTACATTGTTATACAAGATGCACACTGTCTGCTTTACATTGTGTGAAACTGTCAGAGTGTTTCCATGAAAAGATATAATACAATATTTACAAAAAAATTAGGGGTGTACTAACTTTTGATCGATAGATAGATAGATAGATAGATAGATAGATAGATAGATAGAGTAGACATGCAGTTCTTCCAAAATAGGAGTGTCTGCGAAATAATTACCTTGGTCACAAGTCCCTTAATATTTAAAATGAAGAAATATTTAGCAACACTCGATGGGAAAAGTGAAAAAAAGGTTTTATTCCAGCATGTTCAAAAGCGATGATTCAGCTTGTATAGAACCTTTGCACATGCAGGAATAAAACCATTCTTCACATTTTTATCAGTTCCATGAGTGATTGCTACAAAAAAAAAATTCTTCATTTTAGATACATATATACTGTACATACATACATACATACATACATATAAAGATAGGCTTGGTTCACATCTCTGTAGGAGGTTCAGTTCATATAAGTAACATGAACATAAATTTTGTGATTTTTCTTTTTTTTTTGCTTGTAAGGCTCATCCATAGGCGATGTTCACACGGCTTATTCACGCCGTAATTGCAGAACGGATTTCACCCCGCATTTATGGCTTGTGCTGTGCAGCGGGGGTGGGGCGGGGTGGCCGGCAGCTCGCAGGCCCCATAGACATCCATTATCCACGGAACGTATCCCACCAGGAGGGGACACGGAATCCATAGTTCTCTATGAGAACTGTGGATTACCGTAATGCCTGGGGACGGATTTCAGCCCTATTTCGGTACAAAAAGGCTGAAATCCGTCCCCAAATCAGCCATGTGAACGAGGCCATAAAGGGATTATCTGCGTTTTCAAAACTCATAGGTCATCAATTTAAGATTGATAGGGCCATCTCCTATCACTCTCTCAGGGTGTGTTAAAGCACTGAAGCTCTTCAATGATTACACCTGTTTCATCGATGTTCTTTTAGTAGCAGTGTTAGAAGCTATTGCAGAGGCTGTCCCATATAAGTGAATAGGACAACGCTGTAATACCTTGTACCGCAGCTACTAAAAGTACATCATTCACAAGTATAACCAAGGTTGCATCAGATGTAAACATAGGTATTTCTCTGATTTTTTTTTAACGTTATGCCTCTGAAAATGAAAATTTTTATTGTTTCCAATAATATGCAGTTTTAACTGAAAAGGTTTCATTTTTACAAGAAATCCTGGAAAAAAAAAAAAACACCCCAAAATGTATTATCCAATTTCTGCCAAATTTTGGAAATTCCCTATATGTGAATGTAAACTGCTATTTGGGGGCATGGCAGGGTGTACAAGGGAGTTAGCGATATTTGTAGATTTTGATGGGTGCCATGTTGAATTTGCAAAGCCCCCAAAGTACCAGAACAGGTGAAACCTTCCAGAAGTCACCACATTTTGAATTTTACACTCCTCAAGGAACTCATCTAGGGGTATATTGTGCATTTTGGGCCCATAGATGTTCCACAGTTTTCTTAGCATTGGGCCATTAAATTTTAGAAAACCCTGCAATTTCATAAATTTTTGTTACATTTATTTTTTACGGCATTCGCCATGCCACAATAACTTTACTATGTGGGTTGGTACAAATACAACAATATCAATATTATATAGTTTTTTATGCTTAACTACTTGAACACAATAGAAATGCATTTATAAAAAGATTGTATTTTTATGCTGTCATATTCTGACAGCCGTAAATTTTTAATTTTTTCTGTATAGAGCTGCTTAAGGGTTTTCATTGGTACCATTATGAGTTTCATAAAATACTTTGTTCGCATTTTATGAAGGTTTTTTGGAGATGGGATGAACAAATTACAGCAATCCTGGTAGTGTTTTATTTTTTACAGTGGTCAATGTGCAGTATAAAAGACATGTTAAAATTACTCAGCAGGCCAATACGATTACAGTGATTTCAAATTTAGGGTTGGTGAGATTTTAGGGCATTGGAACCAATTACTAGTTATCCATAGAGTTAGGGTGCTTTCACACGGTACTTTTTTTGTGCAGAAATGTACAGCATTAATTGCTGTGCCTTTCTGCACAAAAAACACATTAAAAAATGCATAAAAAATACACCAAAAAATCTTTCGTGTGAAAGCACCCTTATGGTTTCAACATACAATGGCCATCCCAGAACAAATTTATATTGTTTGTTGACGAACCACTGTAATATACCAAGTGATTTCTCCAAATTCAACACAAAATGCCACTTTGATATCACTGTAGTCTAAGGGCGCTTTCACACAGTGCAGTTTTGGTGTAATGTTAAAGGGGATGTATCGCTTCTTCCTTTGGGCTGTTCTCTTGAAGCTTTATGCTCTCACTTCCTGAAATCCAGGGGCGTTTCTTCACCTCCCAGCTGGGTGTTTCTTAACTGAAGCAGAATGACATCATCCCCCTTCACTGTTCATGCTGGCTCCAGTGTGTGTTTCCCCCACCACATATCACTGTCCTCTCCCTATGCAGTCTTATTTTGTAAGAGATGTTTACATACCACAGGCCTGATCTCTCACAGCTGAAGGTTTGCTACAGTTGAATCCATCCAGAGCACAGATCCGTCTCCCTTCATGTTTACATAAGGCACCAACACACAATTCTGCTGTTTTCTGATTGTAGAAGTAGCTACAGTGTCAATGAGGAGCAGCTAGCTGTGTAGAGTGAAATTTTTGTCGGCCCCTTACACACAGGAGCATTAATGCACCGTGGCACAATTCTGCTGTTTTCTGACAGCTGCAGTGACATTGAGGAAGTAGCTAGTGAGAGGCAGGAATGCAAGCTCTGTGAACAAGGCCGGTGGGGGGCAAACAGAATGTAAATTATTAGTGCCCTCAGCTAATGAAATGCAAGGAGGTGGGATCCGTCTGGAGAAGTTTGTTTACAGAAAACGAAGATAAGGAATACTGTGAAAACAAGACAGCTTTGCTAATGACATCCAATTGCAAAGTTGTTTGTTTTCACTGTCCCCTTATTCTGAAGACCATTTAATGAAATTATACAACCCCTTTAACTCCGCTCCAATTAAACTGCTTTTATTACCAGCAAGCTTCTTTTACTTATCTACACTGTTTGGGAAGTGAGTAAATAATGAGTGTGTTTGTAATCTGCAAGACTTCAGACACAATAATTGATTACTTACTTGAAACACCTTCCTGAACAATTTAGACAACTGAAAGAAGCTTGCTGGTAATAAAGGCAGTTTAATTGGAGCGCAGTTAAAACTGCACCAAAACTGTGCTGTGTGAAAGCACTCTTAGGCTACGTTCACACGGCTTATTTCGGGGCGTATTTGCGGACATAATTACGTCTGCAAATACGTCCCGAAATACGTTTCAAATAATGAACAATTAGATTAGTATTGATTCCAATGTAAAATACGCCTCGTCGTTCACACGAGGCGTATTTCCGCAACGTATTTCTGCAAAAAAATGCACGTAAAAAATGCTCCGTGTGAAAGCACCCTTAACACGCTGCCCAAAGATCTGTTAAACACTGTTATGAAAAATAATAGTGATGATTATCTACAATTTACCCTGTAGCAATGTGTTTGCTGTATAGTTTAGTCTTTTGAACCCAAGGTTTTTCAATTGCTGCACTGCTCATTTTTAACCACCATGACCCATGACTTGCCGTCCCTGATCTCAAATTAAAATGATTCCAAATGCAGTCTATAATGAAATCATGAGAAGTAACTGAAGAACATATTTTCCTTCTTATTTTCCCTTTAAAACATTTTATTAAGCAGCAGCTTTAAGGATGTGTTAATGAAAAGAAATAAATTAAAGGGGCTGCGTGCAGGACCTTCACATAATAGAGGAAGATTTTACAAGTTCTTTTTAGAAGCATTTAAATGAGTCATTGACAATTTTCTTTTTTGCGATTGCTTTTCATGGATTTGTTTACTACATAGAAACTCAATAAGTATAGCTTTTCATTGGAAAATAATAGAAGACCATCTGACCAGGCTAAATGATAGCCCATCATTCTTAAGTACTTCTCAAGTCAGTAAAATGAAGTGTTTAACTGCCAAACAATCACTAAATTCTTAATGAAGAAAGGACAGTATAAAGCTTTACAGTTCAGGTTCTACAGGGCTTACACTTTATAATGCAGTTACAATAGGAATTAGCAACTCTCGAGTCCAACAAATATTCTATTCCAGGGAAATATAGAACAAACATGACAATTCATTAGCAAGAACTGCAATCAATCAGCTGCCGAATCAAGGTCACAGCTCATTTCATATACTGAAAATAACCACCTGAGTTCATGGTAATGGCTTTTAACATTCACAAAGAAGAGCCAAGTTAACAAACTGGAATGTATCATCAATATAAATGGCTGTACTGAATGCTGCTATATGGAGGGAGCAGGAATTAGTCATAGAAAATAAAACACTGTGCGCTCAGATATGAAAAAAAAGATATTTTTTGTATTGTGGATATTCAGCTAAGAAATTAATCATATAATTACATGAAAAATATGAATTGCCTTACTTCACGTAATTCCAAAAGTATTTAATTGCCAGCGGCCACACAACATTTGTAATGCTGCTTAGTTGTTCCATAGTTCTGCTGTGGATTTCAACCTTTGCAGTGAACAACTCTGCTAAAGCCACAGTGGTAAGTGTTATGTTAATAGACATAGCCTATGGCTTGTAAAGAAATGCTCGAAAGGGTGAGCAAGAGTCTTATTTTGAGGCGCATTTCGCCACGCACTGCTCTTAATATGCGGGGAAATGCGCCCCATAATTATGGTGATCCATAACTCTCATAGAGAACTACGGATTACGCCTCCTCTCCCCACTCATACAATACGATTGTATTGTACGCGCGGGGAGATAAGTGACATGTCAATTAATTTCAGCGAATACGCGGCGCAAGTAATGCATGTTATGGGACCAGCGGGCTGCCGCCAACCAAACCCCGCGGGAGTATTTTGCACAAGTTTTTACTAACTTGGTCTTACTTAGTTAATATTGAGCACTGTCCATAGATTGATAAAAAAAATTAATATTATCCATTTACATAAAATACAGTATTTCACAAAAGTGAGTACATCCCTCACATTTTTGTAAGTATTGTATTATACCTTTCAATGGGACAGAACTGAAGATATAACACTTTGATACAATGTAAAGTAGTCAGTGTACGACTTGTATAACAGTGTAAATTTGATGTTCCCTCAGAATAACTCAACATATCACCATCAATGTCTAATCCACTGGCAACAAAATTGAGTACATCCCTAAGTGAAAATGGACAAATTGTGCCCAAAGTGTCAATATTTTGTGTGACCACCATTATTTTCCAGCACTGTCTTAACTTTCTTTGGCATGGAGTTCACAGGTGGAGTTCACAGAGCTTCACAGATTGCCGCCACTGGAATCATCTTCCACTCCTCCATGATGACATTATGGAGCTGGTGGATGTTAGAGACCTCGCGCTCCTTTACCTTCCATTTGAGGATGCCCCACACATGCTCAATAGGGTTTAGGTCTGCAGACATGCTTGGCCCCTCCAGCACCTCTACCCTTATTTTCCTTAGCTAGACAGTAATTGTCTTGGAGGTGTTTTTGAGGCCATTATCATGCTGGAATACTGTCTTGCAGCCTAGTTTCCGAAGGGAGGGGATCATGCTCTGCTTCAGAATGTCACAGTACATGTTGGTATTCATGGTTCCCTCAGTGAACTGTAACTCCCCACAGCTGGCAACACTCATGCAGCCCCAAACTATGATACTCCTACCACTATGCTTGACTGTAGGCAAGACACACTTATCTTTGTATTCCTCACCTGGTTGATGCCACACATGCTTGACACCATCTGAACTAAATAAGTTTAGCTTGGTCTCATCACACCACAGGACATGGGCTTTGCAGGCTTTCTTGTGAATTATCTTTAGAAGAGGATTATTTCTAGGACAACAGCAATGCAGACCAATTAGATGGTGTATGGCAGTGGTCTTCAAATGCCGGCCCTCCATCCGTTGGGAAACTACAACTCCCATCATACCCACTGTTATTGATTATCCAAATGCATGATGGGAGTTGCAGTTTACCAACAGCTGGAGGGTCGCAGTTTGAAGACCCCTGGTGTATGGTCTGAGCACTGACAGGCTGACCTCCCACCTTTTTAACCTCTGCAGCAATGCTTGCAGCATTTATACGTCTATTTTGAAAAGACAATCTCTTTATGTGATGTGGGGGACGTGCAGTCAACTTCTTTGGTCAATCACGGTGAGGCTGCCCTGAGTGGTACCAGTCTTGTTAAACCGCTGTATGGTCTTGGCCACCATGCTGTAGCTCAGTTTCATGGTATTGGCAATCTTCTAATAGCCTAGGCCATCTTTATGTAGAGCAACAATTCTTTTTTTCAGATCCTCAGACAGTTCTTTTCCTTGGGGTGCCATGTTGAAATTCCAATGACCAGTATGAGATAGTATGAGAGAAATAACACCAAATTTAACACACCTGTTCCCTATTCACACGAAACCTTATAACACTAACAAGTCATATGACACAGTGAAGGATAAATGGCGAATTGGACACAATTTGTCCATTATCTCTTAGGGGTGTACTCACTTTGGTTGTCAGCGGTTTAGACATTGATGGCTGTGTTTTGAGTTGTTTTGAGGGCACACCAAATTTACACTGTTATAAAGGGGTGTCGCTAGGTAGCTTTTTTCGGGGCTTGTGCCCCAGATAAAACTGCCAGTGCCCCAAACCTTGCCGGGTTGCAGGCCACTGCTGTGGGCCTGGAGCACCTATGGTCTCCAACTGTATGTGTGTCCTCTGTACACACACAGTTGAAGGCTTCCATGCAGGGTCGCCGTAAAGGCAGTACAATCGGTATTGCTGTATGGGGCCCGTATTTCACAAGACGGTACAGGGTCTGGATAGGGGCAGCGCTGTGGTTATAAAAATTGGGGCCGGCGCTGCTCAGGCAGGCGAGTGAAGGTGGGCTTCCTGCTGCTGAGAGGGGGCCCGCGCTGCGCTTAACAGCTGCGCTCGATACACTCACATTTACATCTCCTGTGTGCTGTGGCCGGAGCAGCCAGGTCCTCCTCTCTCTCTGTCTGCGGGCGGAACGACTAATTAAATCAATGAGGTCCTGTTCCCATGGGCGGGGCTTCGATGATTCAAATTGTCCCCCAGACAGAGAGAGAGGAAGACCTGACTGCTCTGGTCCCAGCACGCAGAAGATGTAAGTGGTGAATATATTACCCACATCTGTGATGCGCAGTGCGGACCCCCACTTTCCCCTCTGAGCACTGCCCCCCCCCAGCATTCCTAACTACCTAAGGGGACTCACTACCTACATATTTACCTTTAGGGGGCCCGCTACCTACCTATCTACCTAAAGGACCCACTACCTACCCATTTATCTAAAGGGTGCCCACTACCTACTTATCTACCTAAGGAGTGTCCACTACCTACCTATCTACCTAAAGAAGGCCCACTAACTACCTAAGGGGTTCCACGACCTACCTATCTACCTAAAGGAGCCCACTACCTACCTCTCTACCTAGAGGGGGCCCAATACCTACCTATCTACCTAAGGGTGCCCACTATCTACTTATCTTCCTAAGGGGGCCACTACCAACTTATCTATCTAAGGGAGGCCCACTACCTTCCTAACTATCTAAGGAGTGCCCACTACCTTCCTATCTACCTAAGGGGGCCCACTACCTTCCTATCTACCTAAAGGGTAGACACTACCTACTTATCTCCCTAAGGGGGCCCACTACCTATCTACCTACAGGGGGCCCAATACCTACCTATCTGCCTAAGAGAGGGCCAACTTCCTACCTCTCAGCCTAAGGTGGGCCCACTACCTACCTATCGGCCTAAGGGGGTCCACTACAGGGGGGCAATACCTACTTATCTGCCTAAGGGGGGCACTACCTACTTATCTGCCTAAGGGGGGCACTACCTACTTATCTGCCTAAGGGGGGCCACTACCTAATTATCTGCCTAAGAAGGGCCACTACCTACTTATCTGCCTAAGGGAGGGGGAAGTACCTACAAATCTACCTAAGGGGGGAACTACCTATTTATCTTCCTAAGGGGAGCCATTGCAACTAACTACTTACAGGTGGTGAGGGGGGGCTATAAACCTAGTTTCCAGGGGCTCTACCTAACTACCAGGGCACCAGGGGGGAATTATTACCATTTGGGGCACTATGGGTAGGCACAGTTAGGAAGATGATAAAAAGTGAGAAGTCTCCAATGTTTGTGCTGTGAATTCTGCAGGGACGAGTGGTGGCCGGGAGAAGTCATCTTTGTGATCTGGATAGGATGGAGAAGAAAACGGAACATGAACGACTCGTCAGAGAATACATCAGCCGTGAGTCACTAAATGTAACTGCACTGTGTGCACTTGTATCTACCACTTAATGGTCACTATATGGGGTAATATTGGTCTTGTAATATTCATTAACAGTGTGGTGGTATTTTTCAGTCACTTCATGGTGGAGATATGTGGTCATGGTGTGGCAGTATTATTTGGTTTTTTGTACATTGTTGTTGTTTGGTTATAATAGTCTTGGTATGCTAATTTGGTCAGTAACATGATAGTGGTGATCATGTGGTTGTATTTTTTGGCCCTTATATAAGTACTGACCTGCACAATATAGATTTACTGTGCGTTGTAAAATTAAACAAGAACTAAATCCAAAAACAATGGTGCAATTGCATTTTTTTTTCTGCCGTTGGGTGGCGGGGGTTGCTCGGCGGGGTTGGTGAGGCCTATGGGGTGGGGTTGGTAGGGAAAGGGCAATGGAGTTGGTGGGGGTGGGGTTGGCAGGGGTGGGAGTTTCAGGGGGAGCTTGGGCACTTCAGCTATAAGAGGCCTTCAAATTTCTTATGGCAGCCCTGCTTCTGCGGAGCAGAGAGCGGGCGTTACCTGCTCCACAGAGTACTCAATTGCGCCGTGGGAAGGGAAGGGAAAGTGAATGACTCCAATCAGAAAAGACATCTCCTGTAAGTCACTAAATGTAACTTCAGTGTAATCACTAATATTCCTGCAGAGCACCTACATAAAACTAGTATCTACCACTATATGGTCACTGTATGTTGTTAATATATGTCTTCAGAGCCTGTGTACAGGCGGGGGTCGCATTTGGTCAGGGTCTGGCAGTATTACTTGATTCTTAAGTAGTAATAGTTTTGGGTCTTGGTATTGTAAGAGTTTTTTTTTTTTTTTTTTTTAGTAACAATGATGCATATGGTATATTTGCTCCATGTATAGATGTATTATTTGGTGACTGTTATTTATAAGGTATTACACTGTCATACGTAGGTGAGCATGTTTGAAAATGCAAATTTGTTAGGGCTGATTTTCATTGTACAGTGACTGCTGATGTGATGGACAGGATCTATGTGAAATATGTGTACCATTAGTGACAGGTACATACGTTTTTTCTCTGTAAAAATACAGGTCTTCACAAAAAATACATGCAGTTCACAATGTGGCGTGAAAAATGCTAGGTGAACGCAGACCTACTGAGCAAAACTTAACACAAAGGGCCCGGGCCCCGGATGTTTTAGGACCCTAGCAACGCCCCTGCTGACCACTTTACATTGTAGCAAAGTGTCATATTGTCAATGTTGTCCCATGAAAAAATTTAAAACAATATTTATAAAAATGTGAGATTTGTACTCACTTTTGTGAGATACTGTATATAAATTAGACATACAAAGAGAAACTGCATGGTCTGGCAGTACACCCCACATATTATTACAACTCATCATATGTGTAATTCATAAAGCCCACAGGCAGATAAGAAGGAGAGGCTTGGGACTCTAACAAATTGGCTTCAACCTTCAATTGAACACTGGCAGATATAGATCAGTGAGCTTTTCACCTGAATTTTGAAACTCATAAATACACTAACATGACAAGACTATGATATATAATGACTATATGGCACTGTAGCCTGTAATGCTTCCTTTTAAGGATATTTTTTTCTTCACTTCAGAAGGTAGTTTATCGAGTTTACAATATTGCTTTCACAACATATAGAGAATACAGTGGGTTAAGGATATGGTTGGACTGAGTTTATGTTCATTTTTATGATACAAAGTTAAAGATAGTAATGTTTGACTAAATGATCAGGCAGGTTATACACACACAATGTAAGACATAGGTCAAAGTACTGTGTGCCATCCCACTGATTCCCATGCTGACATGTTTTGCAGTATGATTTATTATTGCTTTTTTTACATGTACTGTACTGTAATTGTTTGTTAAATACTAAATAAACAGTCTATAGTTAGGCTGTGTTTACACTACACAGAAAAACGTCAGTTTTTGCAGCGTTTTTTGTTTTCTAAAGACGCTTGAAAAACGACTGTAAAAAGCTCCCATAGGCTTCTAATGTAAAAATCTCCTGCTGTCTACACTGAGCTTCTTTTTTCTGCTCTTTTTTTTTACTGGTCCTATTTTGCAACATGTTCTAAAAAACGCCAGAGCCGGGCAGAAAATTTACTACAGGAGTCTATGGAAAGCGCCGGGCGTCTTTTGGCGCGTTTTATGGCGCGTTTTCGCCACGATTTTTGCCGCAATTTTTCAATAAAAACCCTCCCAGGAGACCCAAGTCCCACCTATAGTGGGTGTAACAAAGGTTATACCTAGAGATGGGCGAATTGATTCTAACGAAGTGGAATTCATTTAGAATTTCAGAAAAACTTCGATTCGGAACGAAGTCGAAGTTTGGGGTGATTCGCGGGAGCGAAGTGTGTTTTTGATTGATAAAATGGCTGCGAGCACATGGCGTTACATGGGGCAAAGAAGTCTGGGAGGAAGAAAGGCGTGGGCCTACTGACAGTGCAGAGGTGAAAGCCATTCAAGACCGTCGGGATTCTGTGAGTCACCGCACTACAAAATTTCCGGGCGCCATGCTCGCTCCTCACACTCCTCTCACTGTGCTGTGTAGGGAAGGTGCTGTCGCCGCTGCTGATATCTCATACTAAAGAACTCACTTTTATACAGCAATATTTGGGGGGTATCACAGTTTGTCTCAGAGACTGCTTCTCTTACATTCTAATTCTGATTTTGTGGGTCATTGGAACTGAAGTCTAGTGTGCGTCCAATTCAGCTGCATATACATTTTAATGCTATCTGCTCAGTTCTTGAGCACATTGAATATCCAAGGGTTATCTAACCCTGTTGCGTTGTATTCAGTTAAAGAACAGCGTTTTTACAATCCAAATACCACTTAATTTTTGGTTGCTCATTTATTTTGCGCAATTTAGATCCAGAGGTTAATTAAGCGTTGTTCTGCTGTTGTGGTCACTAAAAGAAACTTTCTTTTTCACCGGCAAAGAAGAAATTTTGCCTGTAGTATAATTCTTATCCAAAGGTGAATTACAGTTTTTCTGTTGTTGTGCTCCGTAAAATACACGCCGTTTTAACACGCTGCAAAGCTGGTAATTGGTTGGCAGCACATTTCTTTTGCGCAATTTACATCCAAAGGGGTTAACTAAGTATTTTCTGCAGTTGTACTTATTTAAAAGAAACGTTCTTTTTCACCGCCAAAAAGAAATTTTGCCTGTAGCATAATTCATAACCCGAAGGTTAATTACAAAGTTTTTCTGTTGTTGTGTTCCGTAAAATACATGCCGTTTTAACTACGTTTCAAAGCTCTGGGTAATTGGTTTGGCAGATATTTCTTTTGACAATTTATTCCAAAGGGTTAACTAAGTATTTTCTGCAGTTGTACTTAGTAAAAGAAACTTTCTTTTTCACCGCCAAAGAAGAAATTTTCCCTGTAGCATAATTCATATCCGAAGGTTAATTAAGCCTGTTTTGTGCTTTTTATTCAGTAAAATACACAGTGTTTTTAAACGGCACATACAAGTCATTTTTCCTGCCATTTGTGGAGCGAAAATTTATATCAAGGGTTACCAAGCTTCTTAGTGGTTTCATTTGGAGTCAAATACAGGGTGTGTATTTATCATAAAACAGATATCTTCATCAAACAGTGTCTTTTACATTTTAGACAAACAGTATGTCAGACAGAGAGGTGGCAGGTCTTCACCTGCGAGTGGCAGTGGCCAAAACATTCCTGGAGCGGGCCCCAGGTCGCAGCACAGCAAGGGGAGTCGCAGCAGGGGTCAACTCGGTGAGGCCACAACTGCCACTGTCATTAGCGGCCGGGTGTTGTTCAGCAACCCAATGGTTTTGATTGGTTGATTAGGTCATCCACTTCCTCCCAGATGACATCTGACAACCCCAGCCAAGTGTAGGTGGGTACGTGAGTCACAAAACTTAGTTGGCATGGCCAGGAGCGGTGTCAGCGGCTCTCACCTGTCCTCAAACCCGCCTCTGTTCCCATCGGTTCCCTCAGCAAAGATCTACTATGTGGTCTGGGCTCAGCGCCACTATACAGCGAGTATGAACAATTTGAGGAGGGCAGTCAGCAGCTACTTGGCAGTGAATAATAGGGGCCAATATCCCCTGCTTCTTGCAGTAGTCGGAAAAGTATAGATGTGGAGAGTGGCATGGGAGGTCATGTTGTGAGGGGTCAGCCTCTGCATACCAAGACCGGAGATGAGGACAGCAGTGACAATGAAACACAAATCGATGATGATGCAGCCGACCGCACTTGGGACCGGGGTGAAGCAAGGGCTTCATCATTGTCAGGAAAAAGAGGGGTCAGCCTGCGCGTCAGGCAGGACGCACCCCAGCCAGTGGGTTGTGTGGCCGTGAGTCAGCAGGGGAGCAGCAGTGTGAGGTTGGGAGCCAAGCGGCCACGGGGTAGAAAACCAGCTTCGCAGGTCCAAGTAAATAGCGGCACAGGGGTTCAGCGAGGCAGCGTTCACGGTAAAATCAGCTACTCGGCGGTGTGGCAGTTCTTTGCTAACACACCAAAGGAGCCGAATATGGGTATATGTAGAATCTGTGGGCAGAAAGTGAAGCATGGCCAGGGAGCTAACGTTGGCAATACAGCCCTGCGTCAAACAATGCAGCATCACCACCCCGGGTTTGGCCCTGGGAGAAACATTGCTCAGATGTGGTGGTCCATCAGCCACCACAGCAACAGCAGCAGCGCTCAGTGGCACACATGGACCCAGGTCAAGGGGTCCACCCCTCGCAGAAGGGGGTTTTTTCTCTTTGCCCCCATCTGCCACCAACCACTTTACCCAAGGCTGGGATTTCCCCCCCACTCCACACTGATCAATTTTGCCACTCAAAGACCTTCTGCTGCTGAGGGTCTCTTGCCGTGACATCCACACTTTCATTTTGCCACTCTCTGACCTCATTCCCGCTCTGCTTTGTTGCTGTGCCATACCCCACACTCTGTCATTGTGCCACTCTGTGGCCTCTCCTGTTTTTGCCACCCTAAATGTCTTGGCCCTGTCTGACCCCATGCTGCTGTTTGGCTGCTGCCGTGACCTACCACTCTGTTTGTGCCATGTCTGACCTCATGTGCTGCTGATGATCCAGCCCTGACCTCCACAATGTGTCCCTTGTGCCCCTCGTGGCCTACTCCTGTTTTCCACCTCCAGAATTTGTCATTATGCCCTGTCTACCCTCATGCTGCTGCTGTGGCTGCCTCCGTGACCTACAAAAATCTGTCATTGTGCCACTCTGTGGCCCTACTCCTGTTTTTGCCACCCCCTTTCCCAATGTCATTGTGCCATTGTCTGACCTCATGCTGCTGCTGTTTCTCTGCCTGACCTCCACACTCTGTCAATTGTGCACTATGTGGCCTACTCCTTTTTTTTGCCACCTCTAGAATGTCATTGTGCCACTGTCTGACCGCATGCTGCTGTTGTGGCTGCTGCCGTGACCTACCCACTGTGTCATTGTGCCACTCTGTGGCCTATTCCTGTTCTTGCCACCTCCAGAATTTGTCATTATGCCACTGTCTGACCTCATGCTGCTGCTGTGGCTGCCTCCGTGACCTACAAACTCTGTCATTGTGCCACTCTGTGGCCTACTACTGTTTTGCCACCTCCAGAATGTCATTGTGCCACTGTCTGACCTCATGCTGCTGCTGTTGTTGCTGCTGCTGCGACCTCCACACTCTGTCATTGTGCCACTCTGTGGCCTACTCCTGTTTTTGCCACCTCCAGAATGTCATTGTGCCATGTTCTATCTTATGCTGCTGCTGTGGTGCTGACGTGACCTACACACTGTGTCATTTTGCCTCTGTCTGACCTCCCTTTCTGCTGCTGTGGCTCTGCCGTGACACCCACACTGTGTCATTGTGCCACTGTCTGACCTCATGCTGCTGCCGTGGCTGCTGCCGTGACCTACAAACTATGTCATTGTGCCACTCTGTGGCCTACTCCTGTTTTTGCCACCTCCAGAATGTCATTGTGCCACTCTCTGATCTCATGTTGCTGTGGCTGCTGCCGTCACCTCCACACTCTGTCACTGATGTTGTCACCTGAGCCCTCAGCTTGTTTTTTTCCAGCTTTCGCTGGCATGACTTTATTTTAGGCTACATTCCCCGCTTCTGTTTTTTGGTCAGTTTTGCCCTCTTAAGTGCCCAGGGGATTTTATAGTGAAGCTATTCTAAGAGCGACGGCAGTCATGTGCATGTCATACTAAAGCACAACATTGTATGAAGACCAAACCAAGCTCCCTCTGCATATTTAAGCATGTCACAATGTTCTACAGCACCCTGCAGGCTCTGTGCCGCCTGGAAATAGCTGTTTTTTTAACGTGATTTGTCCCGAAGTAATTCGACCGAAACGAATTTTGAGGAAAATTCGGTTTAAGTTCACCGATCGAAATTTTTTAGAAATTCGCCCATCTCTAGTTATACCTGATCACATCATTACAAGTGTCGGATGTGTCCTTTTTTGGCCCCTTTGTAATAAAATTAACATGCGTTGGCCCCTAACGATTTTAGGACAAATCATATATTTTTCGCTAAAAATACGACTTTTATGGATTTTGGCGTCAGAATCCATTTTTCTGCGGATTTTTGCCGCTAATAAAGTTATCAGAAAGACTAGGAATATCACAGGGAATGTGAATCAAACAATTACTATTAATTTTCCTCATACCTTAATTACCTTATAGCTAATAAAGTTATCTCGTTTCTGACGCCAAAAATATGTTTTTTTACAGATTTTGCCACCAGAATCCATTTTTTTACGGATTTTGGCATCAGAGTCCGTTTTTTTACGGATTGTGGTGCTAAAATCCTTTTCTTTACAGATTTTGGCGCTAATAAAGTTATCTCACTTCTGATGCCAAAAAAAAATGGTTTTTTACGGATTTTAGTGCCAGAATCCGTTTTTTTTTACGGATTTTGGTGTAAATCCTTTTTAACATGATTTTGGCGCTAATAAAGTTTCGCTTCTGACTCCAGAAAAATCCGTTTTTTTACCGTAATTCTGGTGCTAAAATCCTTTTCTTTACAGATTTTGTGCAATAAATTATCTTTTTTCTGTTTTGCCACGAATCATTTTTTTTACGGATTTTGGCGGCAGAATCCGTTTTTTTTTACGGATTTTGGTGCTAAAATCCTTTTCTTAACATATTTTGGCGCTAATAAAGTTATCTCACTTCTGATGCCAAAAAAATAAGTTTTTTACTCTAAAATCCTTTTCTTAACTTTATAAGCGCCAAAATATGTTAAGAAAAGTAGTTTAGCGCCAAAATCCGTAAAAAAATGGATTATTGCGCAAAAACTGTAAAAAAATGTATTTTTGGCGTCAGAAGCGAGAAAACTTTATTAGCGGCAAAATCTGTTAAGAAAAGGATTCTTGCGCCAAAATCCGTAAAATAAGGGATTCTTTTTCCAAAATCCATAAAAAAAACATATTTTTGGTGTCAGAAGCGAGATAACTTTATTAGTGCCAAAATCTCTAAAGAAAAAGTATTTTAGTGCCAAAATCTGTAAAAAAAAAAAACTGATTCTGTCGCCAAATCCATAAAAAAATATATTTTTTGCGTCAGAAGCGAGAACTTTATTAGCGTCAAAATCCGTAAGATTACTGATTTTAGCACAAAAATCCGTAAAAAAAATGGACTTTAGGGCCAAAATCCTTAAAAAAAACTTATTTTTGCCAACAAAAGCGAGATAGCTTTATTAGCATCAAAAATCCGTAAAAATGCAGATCTTAGCACCAAAATCCGTTAAAAAGTGGACTTTAGGGCCAAAATCCGTAAAAAAAAGTATTTTTGGCGACAAATGCAAAATACCTTTATTAGCGCTAAAATCTGTAAAACTACTTCAAGATCACATATAAATGCAAAGAGGTGCTTTATTTACCCTTTTGTAGGGCGCAGTTACAGCCAATGGCTTAATTTTTGCATTCATTAAAAAACAGGCTTAAAAGACAAGCCAAAAACGCTTGTAAAAAAAACGCCAAAAAATGCAAATCGCGGGAAAAAAAACTGCCATTTTTTCAGCTGCTTTTGACAGGCAGTGGACAGAAAACTCAGTTTCATGAACGTTTGGTTTACAGGAGTCTATGTAAAGCGCCAGACGTCTATTGACGCGTTTTTTGGCGCATTTTCGCTGCGTTTTTTGCCGCGATTTTTCAATAAAAACCCTCCTAGGAGACCCAAGTCCCACCTATAGTGGGTGTAACAAAGGTTATACCTTATCAAATCTGCATACAAGTGTCTCATGTGTCCTTTTTTGTACCTTTTTTAAACAGGATACCTTATCTTCTGTTTCTGTTTACACTGATATCCAGTGCTGGTCGGATTCCTCCTCCTTGCATTTCACTATCTGAGAGCTCATTTACATTCTGTTCAGCCCCTGGTCCCCAGTATTCACGGAGCTTGAATTCCTGCCTTTCACTCAAAATAAGGGACCAGCACATTTTCCCTCTGCACAGCCAGAAGAAACAGAATAACACTGCAGCAGATTCTACAATCAGAAAACAGCACAATTGTGTGTCGATCCCTGCCTCTCCTGCATAGAAGGGAGATCTGTGCTGTTCATAGAAAGCTGGATTCATCAGTGCTCAGTCTAGATTGAATGCAGCCTGTGGTATGTATACAGCTCTTACAAAATAAGACTGCAGGGAGAGACACAGTGACATGTGCACTCAGAAAGGGGGGGGAGGAGTCTCGGGAGCCAGCATGAACAGTGAAGGGGGATGATGTCACCCAGCTGGGAGGGGAAGAAATGCCCCTGCATTTCTAGAGTTGAGAAGCTGAGAGCAGTATGAATCAGCCGAAGTAAAGAAGTGATACATCCCCTTTAAATAATAATAAAATACTAAATATATTCCTCTTTGCGTTTTTAGTATTTATAGGGGTTATGCCCCAAAAGACATGTTTCACCTTTCCACAGGATAAATGATAAATGTCTGATTGCTAGGACCCTCACAGATTGCAAAATAGTCCCCGACAACTCATGCTTTTGAATGAAGCAGTGCTCGAGCATGACCACTGCTGCTTTATTCAAAGTCTAAGGAGCTGAGTCTAGTGATGGGTACAGGAAACCCTCGTTTAAGCAATTGGTAGGGGACCCAGCAGAAGGACCACCAGCAATAAAACATTTATCACCAATCCTGTGGATAGGTCATAAATGTCTTTCATGGCACAACCCCTTTAAGGAGTATTTTTAACCAAGGAAGATTATACTATAGGTGATAATGTAATGTATCCCCTTAAGACACAGCTATTTTCAGTTTTTCTTTTTTTTTTCCTCTCCACCTTATAATTTATTAATATATATTTTTGAGGCAGGGCTTATTTCTTGCTGACATTTTCATTGGTATATTTTTGGAGTACATGTGTAATTTTGATCACTTTTTATTCCAGATTTTGGGCGAAGTATATAAAATGAACACCTGCCCTTCATCTCTAAACTCCTGGAACGCTTGGTCTACTCTCGCCTAATCCGCTATCTCTCTGCTAACTCTCTTCTTGACCCGCTGCAATCAGGTTTCCGCACCCTACACTCCACGGAAACTGCCTTAGTTAAAGTCTCAAATGACCTCCTAACAGCAAAATCTCAGGGTAACTACTCATTGTTGCTTCTCTTGGATCTCTCTGCAGCATTTGACACTGTGGATCACCAACTTCTCCTCAGCATGCTCAGCACCATTGGCCTCCAGGACACCACTCTCGCTTGGTTCTCGTCCTACCTCTCTGACCGCTCCTTCAGTGTCTCGTTTTCTGGTTCCACCTCCTCTCCTCGTCCTCTTGCTGTTGGGGTTCCTCAGGGATCAGTTCTAGGTCCTCTCTTTTTTCATTGTACACAGCCCCCATTGGACAAACCATCAGTAGATTTGGCTTCCAGTACCATCTCTATGCAGATGACACCCAATTATACACCTCCTCCCGTGACATCACTCCAGCCTTGCTACAAAACACCAGTGACTGTCTGGCCGCTGTCTCTGACATCATGTCCTCTCTCCATCTGAAACTAAACCTCACTAAGACTGAACTTCTTGTCTTTCCGCCATCTACTAACCAACCCCCCCTGCTATTTCTGTTTCTGTATGTGGTACCACCATTTCTCCTAGGCAGCAGGCCCGCTGTCTAGGGTTTATAGTGGATTCTGATCTGACCTTCTCTCCCTATATCCAATCCCTTGTCCGCTCCTGTCACCTGCACCTCAAGAATATCTCCAAAATCCGTCCATTTCTCACTGTGGAAATGACTCAAACTCTCATTACTGCTCTTATTCTTTCTCGTCTTGACTACTGCAACTCCTTGCTTATCGGTCTCCCTCTCTGCAAACTCTCCCCTCTCCAATCTGTCCAGAATGCAGCAGCCAGGCTTGACTCCCTCGCCAGCCGCCATACTGATTCCTCTACCCTGTGTCAGTCACTGCACTGGTTGCCCATCCAGTACAGGATACAGTATAAACTCAGCACTCTCACCATAAAGCTCTCCATAGCGCTGCTCCTCCCTACATCTCCTCCCTAGTCTCTGTCTACCGCCCTACCCGTGCTCTCCGCTCTGCTGATGATATCAGACTACATTCCTCAATCATCCGAACCTCCCATGCCCGCCTACAAGATTTCACACGTGCGGCACCAATTCTCTGGAATATGCTACCGCGGGCGATCAGGCACATTCACAACCCTCACAGTTTTAAGAGGGCCCTGAAAATACATCTTCTCGGTCTGGCCCACCAAGATCCCTAACTGCTATCACACACATCTGTCACTCCCTGCACTTGGGCACTCACAGGCACTTATCTGTATATAGATGTACAGTCTGGGTGGCAGGTTCATCCATTTTTCATGTAAGCCCCCTATTTATGATTCATGGCCGGCCCATTGTAAACTTGGCACTTCTTACCGTATTTTTCTCACCCATACACCCTAATAGATTGTAAGCTCTCACGAGCAGGGCCCTCACACCTTGTGTCTCATTTGTAAGTACTTTTAATGTGTAATGACTGTATGTTTACCCTTGAATTTGTAAAGTGCTGCGGAATATGTTGGCGCTATAGAAATAAAGATTATTATTATTATTATTATTATTAACAATCCTGGTAGTGTTTTTTGTTTTTTTTACAGCTCTCACTGTGGGACAAATACTATTACATCAATTCCCAATTTAAATTGTTATGTTGCATTACTGCTACACAAAAAACTATTTTAAAAAATAAGGACCACATGTATGAAAACTGTCTTGGTCTAGGACTTTCTTTGTTGCCAATAGCAACCAATCAGAGTTCCCTTTTCATTTCACATAATGCTCTGAAAAACTGAAAGGGGGCTCTGATTGGTTGCTATAGGCAACAAAGAAAGTCTTAGATCCAGATAGTTTTCATATATGCCTCCCCTAAATCTTTATGCTAAATTCCCATAACTTTTTAATTTTTTGTTGACAAACCCAAGTGGGTTATTTTTGCAAGATGAGTTGATTTTTTCATTGGTATCATTCTGGGTTTCATGTGGCTTTTTGATCACTTTTTTTTTTTTTTTTTTTTAAAAAGCATGAAAATTTTTATTGAGTTTAGAAGATTTGCATTCATGACAAAAACTTAAAAGTGCCAAACATAACAACAGTGTCTAAAAACAGGACCAAAGTGAGTCACTGTAAATTCCAGATACAAATAGAGCATGATAGAAGTACAGTAGTGGTTTACATTGTTAAAACGAGATAAATGATGTTTAGATTAACAAGGAATAGACTTTTTGCAACCTATGTGAAATTGATACAACAAGTTCCAGAGTTGGAAATAGAATCATAAAGACACAGGGCGACATGTATGATCGGGCTTTTCGCCCGATTTTTGGCGTATACTGCGCCTCCCGGCCCGAATCCCTGTCGGATGCAGGGATGCGGTGTTAGGAGCAGCAGTTCGCCACTTTCAGCAGCGCCTCGCATGAAGGGGCGGGCAATGGGCGGGTGTGGGCGCGGTGTAGGCGTTCCGGGGCGGGACGCGGCTGCGCCGAAAACCCGAGGCATGTACAATGGCGGCTCGCCAAAGCGTGGCACAATGCAGCGCTCGGCAGCTCCGACAAGCAGACCTAGTTTATTTTGGTCTAAATGCTCCGGAGGAGGCGAAGTGAAGCAAGATCGGAACATGCGAGGAAGCAGATAGAAGATCACGACAGAAATCTCGGCGCTCCGCTCCGTGCAGTAGGAGTATGATTCCGAAAAAAATCGCCTTTATAAAGGCGGAAAACATTGTCAGAAAAGAGCTCAACCTCAAAAAAAAAATAATAAAAAAAATAAATAAATCACTTTCCAAAAATCTAGAACGGCGCAATATCAAGAATTAGGATATTGGAAATTGCCGGGAAATACAGTAATTCAAATTCTGAAAGCTATTCTCATTGGTCAGCAGAAACCGGCCAATCAGAATAGGAGCGACAGTGAACCATTAAAACCTATGGAGAACGACTGACCAATCAGAAACAACGGTACAGTAAAATACAGTAAAAATGAAGAAAAGAGCTGATTGGTTGAGCTAGCGGGGGCTTGGCTATCTCGGCCAATCAGAATAGGAGCGACAGGGACCCATTATAGCCTATGGAGAATTTTGAACCAATCAAAATCAAAGGCGGGACAGTTCAAAATACAGTAAAAATGCAGAAAAGAGCTGATTGGTTGAGCTAGCGGTGGCTTGCCCATCCCAGCCAATCAGAGCGCAAGCTACTTCTCCCATTGTAACCTATGGAGTGATCGGCGCCATGATATCTCGGCTCTCAGCGCCGTGCGGCATGGAGTAAGAATAAAAAAGTCATTTTTATTAAGTGTAAAATATCCTCTGAAAAAGAGCTGAAACCTTCTATAAACATACATTAATAAAATCCCGAACAACGCATTTGTCGCCGAGACCGGCGCTACATAAGGAATTGGGATATAGAGAATTGCCGGGAAATACAGTAATTCAAATTGTTTAAGCTATTGTGATTGGTCGGCATAAACCAGCCAATCAGAATAGGAGCGACAGTGTCCCATTAAAACCTATAGATAACTATTGACCCAAACAGAATAGGAGCGACAGTGGGCCATTCTAACCTATGAAGGAGTATTAACCAATCAGAATAGGAGCGACAAAGACCCATTATATCCTATGGAGAAGTTTTGACCAATCAAAATCAAAGGCGGGACAGTTCAAAATACAGTAAAATACAGAAAAGAGCTGATTGGCTGAGCTAGCGGTGGCTTGCCTATCCCAGGCAATCAGAGCGCGAGCTACTTCTCCCATTGTAGTCTATGGAGAGATGGGCGCAATGCAATCTCGGCGCTTAGCGCCGTGCGGCATGGAGTATGAATAAAAAAATCATTTTTATTAAGTGTAAAATATTATCAGATAAAGCGCTGAAACCTTCTTTAAAAAGAAAGCACCTAAATCCCTAACAATGCGTTTGTCGCCGAGAGCGGCGCTACATAGGGAATTGCAATAGAGAGAATTGCCAGGAAATACAGTAATTTAAATTGTTTAAGCTCTTCTGATTGGTCGGCATAAACCAGCCAATCAGATTAGGAGCGACATGTTAGGGATTTAAGTGCTTTATTTTTATCAGCACTTAATCTGATAATATTTTACACTTAATAAAACTGATTTTTTTATTAATACTCCATGCCGCACGGCGCTGAGCGCCGAGATTGCATTGCGCCCATCTCTCCATAGACTACAATGGGAGAAGTAGCTCGTGCTCTGATTGGCTGGGATAGGCAAGCCACCGCTAGCTCAGCCAATCAGCTCTTTTCTGTCTTTTTACTGTATTTTGAACTGTCCCGCCTTTGATTTTGATTGGTCAATAGTTCTCCATAGGCTATAATGGGTCCCTGTCGCTCCTATTTTGATTGGCTGGTTTATGCCGACCAATCAGAAGAGCTTAAACAATTTGAATTACTGTATTTCCCGGCAATTCTCTATAACCCAATTCCTTATGTTGCGCCAGTCTCGGCGACAAATGCGTTGTTCGGGATTTTCTTAATGTATGTTTATAGAAGGTTCCAGCTCTTTTTCAGAGAATATTTTACACTTAATAAAAATGAGTTTTTTATTCATACTCCATGCAGCACGGCGCTGAGCGCCGAGATTGCATGGCCGATCTCTCCATAGACTACAATGGGAGAAGTAGCTCGCGCTCTGATTGGCTGGGATAGCCAAGCCCCCGCTAGCTCAGCCAATCAGCTCTTTCCGCATTTTTACTGTATTTTGAACTGTCCCGCCTTTGAATTTGATTGGTCAATAGTTCTCCATAGGCTATAATGGGTCCCTGTCGCTCCTATTCTGATTGGCCGAGCTAGCCAAGCCCCCGCTAGCTCAGCCAATCAGCTCTTTTCTGCATTTTTAATGTATTTTGAACTGTACCGCCTTTGATTCAGATTGGTCAATAGTTCTCCATAGGTTTTAATGGTTCATTGTCGCTCCTAATCTGATTGGCCGTTTTATGTTGACCAATGAGAATAGATTTCTGAATTTTAATTACTGTATTTCCCGACAATTTCCAATATCCTAAATCTTGAATTAGGATATTGGAAAGTGATTTTGTTTTATGTATTTTTTATTTTTTAGGATTCAGCTCTTTTTCTGAGAATGTTGAATGCCTTTATAAAGGCGATTTTTGATTCATACTCCACACCGACATGTGGAATGATTTCTCGCTGTTTTCCAGCCTGTCTCGCATCGGAACAGATTTCTTGCGCCCATGTCCCCGCACTGTGCCCCACACACTGGCGAGGTGCAGGGAACTTTTCCCCGCATGTATGAGTGCCCCTCCTCGGACGGCGAATCTTCGGCGCAGCGCCGCACTGCGCCTCAGCCCCCGCACTGCGCCCCCCATACTGGCGAGGCGCGGCGGACTTTTGCCCGCATATATGAGTGCACTACCTCGGGCGGCGAATTATAGGCGCAGCGCCGCACTACGCCTAAGTCCCGCACTGCGCCTCAAACACTGGCGAGGCGCGACGGACTTTACATGGAATGTATGAGCGCGCCCCGGTGCCGACATAAATAAGGCGCAGATTTCACCGGAAAACCGACGGAAAGGTGCGCCCCGACGTGGCGAGATTCATACATATCGCCCAATATGTCAAAGCATAAATTTATGAAGTTACCCGTTTACAATATCTGGATGTTGTCCATAAAGAACATCTAGCATATATTTTAGTCACCATGTGAGGCGGGATCGCTAAGCATGTTTCTGCTCTAAATTGAAGGTTTATGCGTTGGATTACTTCTTGAATGTGTAGTGGAGTGGGAAGTTTCCAATAACGAGCTATCACCATTCTGGCTGCTATCAAGGTGTGAAACATAATGGTATAGAAAGAAGAAGGGATGTCCCTGAGGGAGATATCTAATATTGCTAATTCAGGAGATAGAATTATAGGATGGCTGAGAACCTCTGACAGGAGTCTTTCCACCTCTCTCCAAAAAAGCTTAGTAGTCGGGCAATCCCACCACATATGCATTAGGGAATCTATCGTCCCCACAGTTACGCCAGCAAAGTTTAGAGTAGTGAGATGAAATATGAGCGATTCTGTTAGGTGTTAAGTACCACCTGAGGTGTAATTTCCTAGATAATTCCAAATGGTTGACACACTTCGAGAGGGAATGTGGGACTCGGGATGCCTCAATCCACTTGTCAATAGGAAAGGTGCGCTTCAACTCTTTTTCCCATTTGATAGCATATGTAGATTTGTTTTGAATGGTTTCCTTAGCTATCGTGTTGTAAGCTGCAGAAACTCCTCTCTCAAATCCTTTTTTACCGAGTAGATAATTATGGAAGGGAGTATCCGATATTGGGCGTGGTGGCCATTTCCATGTCTGTAATATGCTTCTGATCTGTAAGTAAGTTAGGAATTGATTGTGGGGAAGCCCATATTCTAGTCTAAGGTTAGCAAATGATTTGAAGGTTTCTCCCTCAAATAGTTGACCTACGTTCCATATCCCGCTCTCTAACCAGGGTGATAGAGACAGATGGGAGGCTACAGAATAGAGGACTTGTAACGGACAAAGGGTACGGTCTACCCAAACCGTATGGTTCAGAACTATATACTTAGACCATACTAGAGCCAGTTTTTTTAAGGTTGGGAATTCCCAATTTGGGAGTTTTTGTCCACACAGGGCCGCTATCAGCATGTCTTTAATCCGATATGGCATTGTAGTCTGTTCTTCCATAATTGCCCAATGGTGAGTATTTGGTTTAGACCAAAAGAAAAGGATGGGTTCCAAAATCGCTGCAATGTTGTAGTGTAACAAAAGTGGCACCGATAATCCCCCTAATGTACTATGTCTATATAAATATTGTTTTTTTAAATCGGGGCTGTTTGGCATTCCAAATGAATTTGAGAAGTAGGGTTTGCAAGCCGTTAAGTAGTCCTGTGGAAAAAAGGAATGGCAGGGCTCGGGCGACATATAAAAATCAAGGCAGCAATAACATTTTTGTAAGATTTATTTTTGCTATCCAAGAGAGAGGTAGTTGCTGTAGCCTGTGTATTTCTTGGTTTATGGAAGATGTCAGGTCTCTTAGATTGGCCTCTATAGTGTACTGAAGATTTGGAATTTTTTATCCCCAGATATGTAATATATGTGTCAGATCATAGAAAATTAAGATTTCTCAGCTGGGTCAGGAGCTCTGTCGGACAGTTCATTGCTAACAGTGTAGATTTATTTGCATTTAATTTGTAATACGATATTCGTGAGTACCACTCAAGTCAGTCCATCAGTGCAAGAATGGAGGTCATGGGATTTGTACATAATATTAAAATATCGTCCGCATATAAGCTAACTTTATGTTCTGTGCAGGATATTGGGATTCCAGAAATGAGAGGGGAATTCCTAATTAATTGTGCCAGAGGTTTGACACACAGGTCGAAAATTAAAGGTGATAGAGGACAGCCCTGTCGAGTACCGTTAGAAATGGGAAAAGAGTTAGATATAAATCCTGATGTGAGTACTTTTGCTGAAGTGGACGTGTATTTTGACAGTATGGCTTTTAAAAAATTTCCCTGGACCCCAAATTTTAGCAAAACCTCTTGAAGATAAGCCCAGTTGATTTTATCGAAGGCTTTTTCTCCATCTAGTGATAGAAGGGACATTGGAACATGTTCTATATTGGCCAAGTGTAAGACATTAATGACCCTACATATCCCATCTGTAGCCTGTCTTCCTTGAATAAAGCCTACTTGGTCTATGTGTACCAGGGAGGGTAAGATGGATTGCAACCTTTTGGCTATAATCTTAGAAAATAATTTGATATTGCAATTTAATAAAGAGATAGGTTTATAGTTGGTGACCAAGTCTGGTGCTTTCCCAGGTTTGGGGATGGTAGTAATTGTGGCTTCCAACATTTTTGTAGGAGGAGTACCAGTTTTTAATTATATGATCAAAAATATTTAAAAGATGCGGATTAAGTGTTTGAGAAAAAAGTTTCTAGTATTCGTTAGTGAAGCCGTCAGGCCCAGGAGATTTGTTAAGTTTGGATTGTTTGACAAACTGCTCTACTTCCTGTATAGAAATTGGAGTATCAAGATAGGTTTTCTGTTCTTCTGATAGGGTAGGTAAGTCAGCTTGCGATAGAAATTTTAAAATATCTGCAGAAGAGACCGGTACCGTAGCATTTTCTTCCCTAATATTATATAGTGAACTATAATAATCCGCAAACAAATTTGCTATTCGTTGTGGATCATATATTCTCTTTTTTGTCCGATGTAGTGATATGATCAATCTTGGACTTGGCCTGAGCGACTTTCACTCGTCGGGCTAAAAGTTTTCCTGGCCTGGTACCACTAAGATAAAAATGCCATCTACATTTTGAAATATAATGTTCGTATTTTCCCAAATGGAACTTATGAAGCTGCAATTTAAGGTCCTTAAGCTTGTCCTCAATCAGTTTGGTGGGGGAAGTTTTTAGCTTAGTTTCTAACTCTGCTATATTATTCAGAAGATTATTCATATCTTTATCTTTCTTCCTTTTCTCTCTTGTTGCCATGGTGATTAAGATTCCTCTAATGTGTGCTTTGTGCGCACACCATAGAGCCTTGGGTGAGGGGGCATTAGGAGAATTAATTTCAAAATATTCCTTCAACGCTTTTGTAATTTCTTTAACATTATATGGGGACTTTAGCAAGAAATGATTAATTCGCCAGGGAAGAAATTTAGGATAGGTAAATTTATCTCGTAAAGTCATAAAGATTGGTGCATGATCTGACCATGTCCTTACCCTATTTTAGTAGAGACTGTATAGGTTAATGCTGATCTATTCACCAAGAAGAAGTATATTCTAGAGTAAGACCTCTTAACTGCGAGTAAAATGTATAATCTTTCTCCCCTGGATGAGAGTATCGCCAATGATCATGTAGATTCTCTTCCAAGAGAAAATTCCGCAGTTCAGGTGTATCTTTAGTGCCCCCCGTAGATTTATCCTGGGATTTGTTAACTACCATATTGAAATCCCCACAAATTATCAGATTGTTAAGTGTAGCATTCTTGGCTTTTCGGAATATTTTAGCAATAAAAGATTTTTGTCTAATGTTGGGAGCATACACTGATAGAATAGTGTATGGTATAGAATTTACGGTACATCTCAATATAATATATCGGCCTTTAGGGTCAGAGATTAGTTCCTGTAAATTAAAGGTTAAAGTATCTTTTATAAGTATCGCTACCTCAGCCTTCTTCACATCTAGGGAGGAATAGAATCTAATGGGAAACCTTTTATGCTGTAGACGAATCTTTCACGGTAAGGTGGGTCTCCTGTAGACAAGCTATGTCAGTATTAGAACGCAAAATCTCTCTCCACACCAACGACCTCTTGTACGGTGAGTTTAAACCATTCACCTTCATAGATATAATTTCAATACCCATTGTATCTCCATTTTTGATTTAGATGGAGTAGTATTTCTAACCAGAAGGTAGGTGTGATGGGGAGATATTTTTCTGACCATGCTCTGTTAAGTGACTCATAGGTGTTAATACAACAATAACAAGACTGCCTGTAACTTACAGCCAAGATGAAACCAATAACTGAAACTAGGAAGAACCTAAACAGAAATATCTGTGGGGTAAGTCCACCGCAGGATCCTGCAGGATTATAGGACTATCAATGGTAACGTCAGGTACCAGAGTCCTTAGGAGGAATCCAAGAGGAAATCAGAAGAGGAAGATAGTCCTAGCACATCAAGTTTTGGGAGCAGGGGTTCCTCTATGGGTCTGCTTTTCCAACCAAAGCGGAGAGATAATCTCTGGTCTGTTCTTTGCTTTTTTCACTGGAGAAGATGATGTAGTAGAAAGTAAATCCCAGAAGGCCAGAAGATCCTTTGCCATAGTAGGGGAGTGACAGATGAATGTATTGCCGTCTCTGCTAACCACTAATTTAACTGGGAAACCCCAATGATAATAAATATTGTTGTCCCTCAGGGTCTTAGTGTAAGGTAGGAATTCTTTTCTGCGCAGCATGGTTCCTGCAGATAGGTCTGGAAAGATGGACAAGTTATTAAACCGTTCTGGTAATGATGTTTCTTTTCTCAAGGACCATAGAAAGTCATCTTTTATGCGAAAGAAGTGTAACTTTGCAATCACGTCTCTGGGGACAGAAGTTGGAAGGTGCTTTGGTAGTCTGTGTATTCTGTCTACCGTTAGGTCTAATGATGATGCTTCTGGGAGGACCACGGCCATGAGATCTGTTAGAAAAGTCAGCAGTTGATCTGTTCCAACCGATTCAGGGACACCTCAAATATGTATATTATTTCGCCTGGAGCGATCTTCTAAGTCCATCACTTCCGCCGTTAATCTTTGGACTTCTTCTTCTAGGTTAGCGTTGGCGTCTATTAGGAGGTTATGGGAAACCACAAACTCTCCCAGTTTCGTTTCTATATGTTCTGTTCGAGAGATGAGTGAATGAATATCTTTCTTCAGATCTCCCATCATATGTTTAAAATCTGATTGAAGATTTTCTCTAAAGCAAGCAAATAAACGTTGTCGCTTCTGCAGATGAGGAGCTTCCGAAAGGGTTTTGCATTTCCATATCAACTTATTCAGGTCGAGAGGGAGTTGGGGAGTTTTCAGAACGATGAGACACTTGTTGTTTTAGGTTGGTGAATTCTTAAAAAACTCTGTGAGTTTTGTTGGTTTTTGTGGCTTGGTTTTGCGCTTGGAGGTACCCCCATTTTTAGTTGAATCAAAAGTTGACGATGTTTATCACTCTGTGCTATCCTACTCGCTGTGAGATAAACTCGACAGAGCTTTTAGATTGTCTTAAAATTTTGTCCAGAGAAACTTGGTTGCTATGTCTTCACAGTGAGGTATAATTACGGGTTAGAGAAAGAACTAAAAGTTCCAGCTGATTAGATAACAGATCAGGTGCTAGAGTCTCTCCGGTGTGTAGAGAGTTATTGCCTTGACCTTTCTGAGGGGGTATGTCTCTTATGCCTTCTTATATTCACAAGAATTTTGCAGAAGATACATAGGTACACTCTGATAGATACCGGGTCACCAAGTGTTTCTAGAGACAAATCCCAAATTCATGGCCTCTGAATAGGTGTATCTTAAGCCGCAGCTGGTAATTATATGCACTGTGGTAATAGTTTATTATCTACTATGATTGTGTCCTGTTTTGAGCATGGGGGATATTCTAATGTTGATTCCGTATGTGGGATAGTATCAATCTTCTAGGTGCCGGCTTAGTAAAGGTTGTATTAATCAGTTTTGCTGTGATGAATTATGATCTAGTAACTAGACTTATTTTAGCTCTGAAATAGGTAAATGTGTCCACTTTATAAAAGGCAGAAACTTTATAGGATATGGGGAGTTAGAAACGGTCTGTGGTGATAACAGTTTCACAGAAATATAAGGAAGCTGCAGCATTGCCCACTGTCCAAAATGGCAGCTAGATAAAGTGATGGCCGCCCCAGCGTATATTCTTATAATCACTGCCACCAGAATCAGTTAAGGGGCTCCCCAGATGTCCAGCCACATTCTTTACCCTTTTATATGTATGAGGGATTGAATAAGATATATATTACTCCTAGTCTCACAGCTGTGCAGGGAAAACCGCAGGGCAGCTTCTGGTTTAAGAAGGTGGCTAGGTAAAATGGCGCCCGTGCTTGCGTGGGATCTTTTACTCACGGTCACCGGGGTCGGTGAAGGGGGCTCCCCAAACTTGCAGCCGCGTTCCTCACACTCTATCTGCAGCCAAGTGTGACCAGGTTTGCTGGTATGATGTCTGCTGTGCTCTTATTAGTGTAATCCATGATGCCGTGTGATCAGCTTTCCCTGCTTTTTCTGCTTCCGCCGCGGGCTCCCGGCCTTTCCTCTCCAGGGGGGATTCAGCCGTTCTCCGCTTCTCCGTCGGGTAAGAGAGTATTCAGCGCTGCCTGTTTCTTCTCTGGCACCTCTCCTTTGCTGCTGTGTGAATTTGGTTTCGCTAGTGAGGGTTTAGTTGTGCCGTTTTGCAGATCCTCCACGGAGCTCCTTAACTACACGTCCGCCATGCAGGTCCAGACCACGCACCCTTTTTGATCACTTTTTATTCAATTTTATGTGACGCGAGATGAGATTTGCTTTTTTTATAGCGTTTATTGAGTGGGTTAAATACCAGTTTCATAGCAAAGATTGTTAGGCACATGGCGATGCCAAATATGTGTACTTTTTTTCAAGGGTGGTGTGTGTTTTTAATTTTTCACTTCTTATCGAAACAGCTGGGGCAGTGAATCCACTGTACCACTGCAGGCGATGGTGTAAGCCGCACCAGGGAGCGAAGTCTAAGGGGCCGGTGGATTTCACCAGAGCAAAGCGGATGTGGTGTGGTACAAAATCGCTAGGCTGGCTCGAAGTCGGGAACAGGCAGGAAGGTCAGGACAGGCGGCAAAGATTTGTGGTCGAGGGACGGAGGCAATAGGTATGCTACACGATATGGCAATAGAACACTCTGGAATGCTTTTCACTGTAGGCACAAGGCACTATAGATCTGGCGGGGGAAGTGATGGAAGCGTCTCAGATATATAGGGTCAGTGCCTGGCAATAACCATTTACTGGCGCACTGGCCCTTTAAATCTCAGTAACTCTCGGAAGCGGGTTAGCGTGCAGTGGCCAACAGGAGAGTGCGGAGGAGTAGGAGCGTGGCCGGGTGAGATGCCACTGGTAGTACGTGTTGCCCTGCAGCCCGATATGTGGACCACGGCACCACTTGTCCTCGGCAGCGTACGGGCAGAGGGTGTACGAGCTCGCCCGCGGCCTGACATGTTGGCTGCATGGCGAATCGTAACTCTTATATTGGGTTTTTTACTTGTCCTGCTATGGTACTTGACTCAGAGATCAAGTGACTGTTTGATTGCACTTTTAATACAATGCAGTACAGCCGACTCCTATTGCAGATGGCACCTGCTCTGCTCTCAAGTCTGTGTCAGCTGTATACAGTGTCGAATTGAGGTGCCTAGCAGAGCCGTCTTTATTGGCCCCCGGGCATAGCACTGAAGTAGGCCTTGCCCAAATAAATGACATCACACTAGGCCATTCCTCTAGCTACCACCAAGCACACTCATATTATCACACCACTTATGTCTGGACACTGGCAGCCTGCAGCCTACAGGACTATTTGGCAGGGCAGGGAGCCTTTGGTCCCTTCTCCATCATGTTTTTTTTAACTGTTTACACGTCCACAAACAGTTAAATAAGCAAAGCCAACCAAGAGATCCAGGATATGTTTCTTGTATTCCTGGGACATACATAGACCACCTGGGGCCCCTATAATTGTGGGGCCCCCGGTCAACAACCTAGTGTTCCCAATGGAAAAGATGGCCCTGGTGCCTAGAGCCAACCAGTGAAGTTGATTCTAGGGGCACAAAATACAGCTACGGTCCATGACGGTTCATACTACATATAACTCTTAAACTACTTATAATTCTTACACATTAATGCATTCTTTTATTTCTACCTCTTTTTGCCATTCTTCCTGAAAAACAGTGCCAGACCTGATATGCCCAGTTTCCCATAAGCCCCTGTGGACCAGACCAAGCCTGTCTCCAGCACATGCAGGCAATATGGATGTATGGCTATGTCATATTACAGAATGGTGATATACAACACCTGTGTCTATTGTATTTAGAAATAATGGGCGACATGCATGAAATTTGCCGTGTTAACGCCAAATTTCATGCGGATTATACAGGCATAGAATGCACCTGATTGATGAACCTGCTCTACAGCGGGTAATAAATCAGGCACATTCTAGCGCTAGTACGACACTTCTGGCTCAAGTATAGCACTTTGAAAGTGGTATACCTGTTCCAGCAGTAATGTGCCTAGAAATGCCATAGCGAAGCTATAAAGCTATAGCTGTACAGTTCTAATGCACCCCTCTCCCCCCCTACCGCTTGCGCTCTGTAATACACCCTGGAGTGGCGTGCGGGAGATTTAAACATGTATGAAAAGACGCCAGATATCTGGAGCAGCCCCGTTCATACATGTCGCCCAATCTGTACCTTTATCATATATAATAATACACCCAGATATAGCGTATTCAGAAATGTAGTACACATGAGAGTATTTTACATGTGTATATACTGTCCTTGTGTGTGAATATATATAATGTATGAACAGGTGTAGTGTTTGTGTGTATGCACCCGAATGTAACACAATGCAGACAATCTGCTGCAGGAGCCAAGCGAGGAGGCAGGGAAGCATGCGGTGACTTGTGGAGCTCTGGGGCGGAGCTGTGGGAGGAGCTCAGGAGGGGAGGGCAGGACTGTGCACTGTTCCTTGCAGCTATAAAGTAGGCTCTGACCACATTATAATCTGTCACTGCCAAGTGGTTTTTTACCTCACTTAGTTATTACAGTTCTCAGTGGTCTCCCTGAGCTCATTGGGCCCTGGGTAGTCTCCTGCCCTGCCCAACCCTAAAGACGGCCTGCTGAAGACTCATATCACCTTCTCTTTTCTTGTCCATTTCAGGCACTTTTTGGCCTCTCCCCATTCATCTTTTATGTCTCATCTGGACTGGTGAAGTTCTTGCAGGAAACCCAGTTGTCCTATTGCTGCGGCATGTCTCTGCAATTTAAGTCTATACCTAAGACTATGCCTCTAGCCGTGACACAAAAAAAGCTTGGGGTCCAGCACTCCTTTATAATAAAAGACAACGTTTATTCCATATTAAAAGATAAAAATCTAAGATGACACAGAGTCAGGGCACAACCAGGCTGACTCGTTTCGATCCATAAATCTTTCTTTAAAGGAAATCTGTCGCCAATTTTTTTTTTTACCTATTAAATCAAGACCCTGATCCATATTCATTAGTTCTTAGCCGTTCTTATTTCCTGATTGTAGATTTCTTAATTCGGCCGTCTATATATGATTGTGGGGAAGACATTCTTGCTTGCACTGCTTTAACAGCAGTCAGAGAGATACTTTACAGCAGCTTCATTTACATAGGATTCCACAGACAGATTCTGTCCCATAGACTTATATAGGAGTTTTTTTCTATTCATGCTGTGTGACCTAGGAAGAAATCACTCTACAGGGAGGAGGAGGGTGAGAGCTGTGACTGGTGGATTCTGTGTTATCTATACACATTGATGTCTCCTTTCAGTTTGACCCTGCTTTTACTGATAATGAGCAGACACTGAAAAACACAGAAAGTGTCAGACTATTATTAGGCTTAGTGGCCAAAGTGAAAACTGTAGGACTTAAGAATCAATAAAAAATATTGAAAGTGATATGGAAAATTAAAATTAAATAACCAAAAATTCCTAAAAAATGTGTTTAACATAGAAATGTGAGTTAAACAATAAATAATTTTTTGATGACACATTCCCTTTAAGCATGTGTCTTTATGCCATGCCCCTTCTTACTGTTTTTCTGGCAAAAGTTTTTGTTACAAGTTGGGTCCTGATGATCTGACAAAGGAAAATGTCTCAGGTAGGTGCTGCACACCATGTCCAGTGGCCTATGACAGAACACTTGTTGGTCCAGAAGCTGTTTCCATCCAATATGTAGGTAGGATTCTTCACTATGGTTTAGAAACGCTTGAGGAACCTAGTGATATATGTCTTGTGATATGTGGGTCCTGCATTTAAGCATCATCCATCATTATTCTCTTTGAAAAGTGTAGTTGCCTACAAAATGGGATTCAGGCCTCACTGCTTTCACCATCTCCCAGTGCTGCTTGCAGATACTTATTGAAATAAACATGATTCATGTTCAGGACACTAAGGGTTTCAGTTTTAAAGAAACTATGGTCTGGGGTAATCATCTTTCTAGTGCTGGGCTCATATCTGATATTCTTTCACTGATTTCTTTAAGATTCAGGATAACAGTCTGCATCAGACAAGGCACCAATAAAAAGAAGAGTCTCTTGGTCTCTTGGTGGGAGGTCTGGTTTATGGATTTCTTGCACACCAAGGAAGGTGGAGGAAAATAGTTTGGCTTCTATTTATGCCATATGGCTATTATGTTTACTTGCTTCTTATCTATCATGTTAGTCTTTCCATGTAAGTAAATCACAGAAGCTCTTGCAGATGGCTGAGGCTATGCAAATCCCTCCAGTTTGTTCAGAGATGATGCTCAGTCAAGAAAATCCCTATCCATGTCTTCCTCAATTCCAGGGTCACTTTATTCCACTCCTAGTGGGTAGTAGAGGGCTAAGATGCAGACCTACACCAACATTACCCAAAACCATCACATGCCTTGCATCACATCATCAGTTCAGAGCAGCATTATGTTTGCATGGTGCCTTCAATGTAAATCTTGGGGGTTAGGGCGTCTCCTTTTGGGAAGTCCAGTTAGTGCTCCGTTTCAGAAGGAATAAACCAATTATTGTTAGTAACTGCCCTGTAAGTCAACACTTATTATATAAAAGAGTAGAGAAACATGACTCAGCGCTTAGGGCTACGTCTACACTGCATCGGACAAAAAAACAGCCGAAAGTTGACCCTTGGGGGTTAGGGCGTCTTCCATTTGTTGGGTATAGTTACCTAGTATTATGGTGCTACTCCGTTATCTAGAAGGAAAAAACCAAGTTGACTTGTTAGGTTAAGTCCTAGCCCGTTTAAGTTACAAATCAACTTATTATATAAAAGAGTAGAGAAACATGACTCAGCGCTTAGGGCTACGTCTACACTGCATCGGACAAAAAAACGGCCGAAAGTTTACCCTTTTTATTTTATTGTGTACAACCGCGGTTTTTGTCATGTTTTGCACAAACACCGCAGTCGGTTCTCGTTTCTTTGCCATCGCCCATACAATTGATTGTATGGGTAGATGACAAAAAAATAAAAGCGGCGGCGTATTATACAACATGTTGTATAATACTCTGGCGCCAAAAGACAAGCAGAGAAAAAATGACCTGTGTAGACTACAAGTCATGTTTCCTATTAAAGGCCATGGGCTGCCTGGACGATCATATTTGCGGCGGTTTTAGAATTCTAAAACCGCCGAAAACACGATCGTTTTACTATTCCGTGAAGACATAGCCTAAATCTCTTCTTGAAAAAAGATCATTTGAATAACAACAAGGACAAGGTATCCACCAGACTGTGTGTGTAATCACTTATTTTATTTCTTAACTTCTCTGTTAATGTAGAGTATTATTCCTGCATGGAGGTGGTTATAGTAGTGGGGTGGATTGTTATGTGTTAGATTTGTGTTGCTTACAAATGCATTGTAAACGCAAGTACATGAATTGATTTAGTTCTTAGAAGGGTTGTTTGGCAGAAAAAAATAATCTGAAATGGAGCCAGACTGAGAAACAAAACAATAAAAAGTTACTTACCTACCTGTCATTCGCTGGTACTGCTATGGAGCTCCCTGGTGATCTGCTTCTTTTCACATTCACATCCCAAAACAGAGAAGAGGTTTGTGTTGCATTCACTTCCAATGGAGCACGAGCCTCTCCTGCACTGGGGATAAGAACTAGAAAGTGAAGAGATGCAGTAAATAGCCGGGAAACTCTGGAGCAGTAGAGGTCTGTGAATGGTAAGTATATTTTTTTAACCATTCTTTTGTTTCACTCAATTATTTTGGCTTCACTGTCAGTTAACAGTAAATACCTAACGACTTGCAGTTTATATGTATTATTAGATAACACAATAATATATCTGAGTGAAAGGACTACTTAATGTATATATCCCAAAGTTGCTTAGACAATTCAAATAATAAGGCTCTTTCCAGTGCAGTAGCACTACCCGGCAGCCATCTAATTGCAGCACAATTTAACAAATGGACATATCAAGTGTGCCAGATGATAAGGATAAATGTCATGAGACAACCCCTTCAAAAGATGTTATGGTTACCAGCAGCCACCACAAGAGTAAGCTTACTGTATATATTAAACTTATAAAACAGTATGGGCCTCATTTATCAAAACTGTCTAAAGGTAAAACTGTCTTTGTTGCCCATAGCAAACAGTCAGTGCAGAGCTTTCATTTTTCCAGGGCAGGATAAAAAATAAAAACTGAGCTCTGATAGGTTGTTATAAAACAACAAGGGCAGTCTTACAGTTCGTCCTGATAAATAAGGCCCAACGTGTTTCAAATCTATGTCAATGTAGAAGATTTGTAACTATGTATAATAAACAATGGAGCAGTGTTTAAGATATTTTAAAACATATCCGACCTAAGAATCACATGATAATAAGTGCTGAATAAAGTGGGTTTCCTCAACATGCTGTATCACAGGCAGCTTTAAAATTGCACTGCTTGGTCAGGCTGTGGGTGGTTCTATAGCAATGATTAGCATATTTAGCTCCTCTGTAACTAGCTGAGCAGTTACACTGACATAAGTGCAGTAGATTTAATCTCCAGTAAACAAAAGCTGCATAGCTGTGAGGAGTGAAAACAAGTACTTTTTACTAATTAATCTAATCTTGTTAGACAAAAGGACTGCTCTGTCCGACCACAGTGAGGTCATTTCTTGCTCTCTATCTAATCAAGAAGGGAGATATGGATGGTAACCAGAGAAACCTGTGCACTCAGAGCAGATAAAATCTATCTTATCTTATGACCAGGGAAAAATCAAAAGACTAATGTATTTGGAAAAAGTGTTCAAATACTTCTCCCTACATGTTAAAAGCTAATCTTGCATAACAAGCTCATTGCTCTGTTTTTTTTTAATATAAAATAAGAAATCTTTTTTTAATTAGTAAATCAGTGGTTTTTAAATTCTTGTTTTACAGAACAAATGTGTTTTGTTATCATGTCCTCCATGAATGCAGAAAACACATTATACAGTATAATAAGAAACTCAATATTTTACATCACTTGTTATAACTTCATGAGTCGTTACCTCGGTAATAAGTATTGTTACTCAGGAAACCATATACGTACTAACAAAAAGAATAAAAGCAAACTAACAAGCAGGGAAAAATAGTATAGCAAAGCAAAAATACTGTCTAACTATGATCAGTGTTCAAGAAGACACTAGAATGCTTGATATATAATTAGTGGATCAAACAACTTTGCTCTTATACTGCCGTCAGATACATTCAAGTGTGTTTACTCAGGTTTTGAGGGCCAAAGGAAATTAACAAGTCCAAGCACTTTGTTATAGTGAGAACAACTTAAACACACTCATGCATTATGCTCTCAAGACTCTTTGAAGTAAAAGAAAGGACCAATTCTGCAAGAGTCTACAATAAAAGAGCATTCTAGAAAAAAATGATATAATGCAATGACTATAAATACAATATTTATTTGCTTTAGTTACACGTAACATGTAAAAGATAAGGAGTGAATGAGTCTGCATAGCATTCTACTAACATTATATTTTAAATTATGCTTAAAGGGGTTGTCTCGCTACAAAGAATAGCTTTCAAATTGTAGGGAACACAAAATAAAGACATTTTCCAAATACATTGCTTTGTTCCTCTGTTTTCCCTAAGGAGATACAAGTGAATTTATGACCTCCTGGCTATTTCAGTTCCTTCAGTAACAGACCTGTAAACAATTCTCCCCCTGCTGTTTGTTCAATGAGATAACAGTGAGTGACTTCATCACACATGTCTCTGCAGTGTCCTGTGCTGCTCAGCAGTAAAAAGCTTGATTTATGTAAAATAAACCGAACTGTAATTAGGGCTTTTGTTTTGGGGATCAGATAAGAAGTCCTGTTAGTAGTTTGAGAAGCTAATCTGATCTAATTAGCATCTGAAAGCACAGCACTGCAAGGAGCTGTACAGCATGGAGCTTATGCAAATGAGTCAGTCTGAACCAGGAAGTGGCAGAGTATTTCATTCATGCATTCTGTGAAACTCTGAAGGGAGACAACTCCTTTAAAGCATATATATAGGAAGAGTAGGAGTATACAGAATTTGACCACATAAAAAACATAACTGTAAGGATTGATATCTATATAAAATATCTAACAATTTTCTTAATTTCCATATACTATAAGAGTAGTTTTGCACAAACAATTTTTTGGAAGCATTTTTTAGAGCAAAAATGAGATTTGGACCTAAGAAGTAGAAATTTAAGTTTTTTCTTTATATTTCCCATTCCATTTGAATCCACTTCCAGCTTTGGATGAAAAAACGATATGAAAAACTTCCCCAAAATCATCAAGGTTTTTCCAAAAAAAGTTAAATGTATAGAAAATTATATGGCAATCCTTAGGATACAGTTGCAAAAGTGATTTTATTCAAACCATAAGATGTAGTACAGGCGATTGTCAGCTCTCCATATACAATATGTGAAATATGTACAGAAGAGAAAAGGATGTTCCCACGATTTCTTGTTCTGTGTTCTGTGTGACCCTAACCTGTTGTTGCCTGCCAGATTCCTGACCTCGGCCCATCTGATTTCACCTCTGCCTTGCCATGGGATTTGATTATTCTGTTTACTGTCTGTTTACTGGTATCTCATCCAGAGTCTGCCGATTTAGTCTGCTGTCTCTATGGTCATGTCTGCTGTCCAAGCCTGCAGTTCCTCAGTTGTTCCTTCTGGTCCAAGCCTGCAGTTCCTCAGTTGTTCCTCCTGGTACAAGCCTGTAGTTCCACAGTTGGTCCTCTTGGTCCAAGCCTGCAGTTCCTCAGTTTTATCTCCTGATCCAAACCGGCAGTTTCTCAGTTTTTCATCCTGTCTTACATATAAGTCTATAAGACCATGCAAGAGGTTAGCCCAATGCTCGCAAGTAATAATGCTTTGAAGTACGAAGTACTCCAAAGATTGTAGAATAAACAACATTCTTTCTGTTTCAAGTCCCAACAGGTGATGTATGAGTACATCATGGTGCTGGTAAGTCCTATGTTGAAGGATTATTCATTAAATCCACTACATAGAAATCTGGTATCAGCTGCAAATTGCAAGTTGCACCGGAATGAAGTAATAGAACCACCATCTTTGTATAGTGCAAAATGGTGTACTGACCATTGCGGTAAGTGTTCAAGTACCCTAGAGGAAAAAAATTTATTAAAAGTATAAAACAGAGAAAATATATTAAAAAGTTCAAAATCACCCCCTTTTCCCATTTTACAAAAAAAGAAAAAAAAAAAAAAAAAAATTACACATAATTAGTATCACCGCTTCCATAAAAGTCTGATCTATTAAAATACAACATGTTTTATCCCACAAACTGAACACCATTGAAGAAAAAAAATGCTACTTTTTGGGGGTTTATTTAAAAATCCCCTAAAAAATTTTTTTTTAAAAAAATTTTCAAAAAAATTTTCATCATAAAAAAAGAGTAACCCAAAAAAAAGTCCATCTGAGCCAGCCAAAAAAAACAACCCTTTACCCTTTATCCATAGTTGGGGGGTCCCCAAAAAAATTTTTTCGGGTTTTAGAAAAAAGGCCTGCAGTGCAAATTTAAGAAAAACCCCAAAAAATGTTTGGGATTTTTTAACATTAAATAAAAATAATGAAAACTCTTTCCCTATTTTGGGATAGCCCGAATTTGTTTTGACCTGGCAGAAAAAATAACAATTTTTTCATGAAGAAAACGGCAAAAAAAACAAAACCCCCACAAAACCCACAATAAAAAATTGTTTTTCCCCCCATTTTTCCCCCCCTTATAGAATTTGAGTTTCCCCCGAAAATTCTGTGGGGACCAAAAGACACCATTAAAAAAAATGCTTCTTTTTCCCGCCCAAAAAAAAGGCCCCAATATGTCTTGGAAAGATGGAAAAAATTTAAAAAAGTTAGGGGTCCTTTAATAGTGTTTGGGGATTTTTTTCGGGCAAAGTTGAAAAACGGCAAGGGTTTTTTTTGGTTTATCCCAAATTTCCAGATCAAGCCCGGGTATTTAAGGGGTTTAAAATCTGAGAAAACATCTATTTTTAAGGGTCCCCGCCTTTTTCGGCGCTTCCTTTAATTTTTGGGGGAGAAAATCAAATTACAGAAAAAGAAACAGGGGGGAGGTGTGGTGCGGAACCTTTTTATGTTGGGATGTGTATGGTTGCGATTGGCTGGAAAAAACACCAAAGACCCCGTTTTTTTCATTGAACAGCGTTTCCGTTTCGCCCCAGTGTCTCCCCAGCGCCTCATAGGGATAGGACCCGCGCTCTGCCCGGGCCAAACGTCAGCCCTAAATTTGTCTTTTTTATGCACCAAGGGGAAAATCCTTCTTTTTGGGGGGGTCCCTTCCAAATTTTTTTTTGGGTTAGGATTTGAAAAATTTTATGTAGTTTGTAGGAAAATTTTTAAAGCAGAAACTAACTGTAAAATTTACGGCGGTGGGGGGGGGGGGGGGGGGGGGGGCGAACAAGGCAAGCTCTATTATTTAAAAAAGGAAAAAACTTTAAAAAAAATTCAACAAGGACTTAGGTAACATTGTAGTGGAAAAATTTTTTATTTAAAAGTTTGTATTGAAATATTTTGGATTTTTGGGGAGTGAAAAATTTATTGGATAAAATAAATTTTTAAATAACTGCAAGGGCTCTTTGTTAGCCCGAAAACTCCACTTTTATTTCAGTTTTTAAATTTAGAAAAGGTGTTCATTTTAAATTTTTAAAAAATTTCCCTTTTAAAAAGGTTCCCCAAAATTTCCACCTTGTGGGTTTTTACCCAAAAATTTCAATCCAGAAACTTTTTTTGTCAAGCAAAAGGTTGTTTGTTGCCAAAAAAAACCCTGTATGTACGAAAAAATTTACGTTACGTGTTTTTTGCTTTTGGGAACCCCGCAATTTTTTCATTGACGCAGCTCCCGGGAAATTTTAAAACCCGGGAATTCTTTATTCCACAGGTGAATTGAAAGGTGCAAAAAAAACCGTTTATTATACACAAAAAAATAAAGTTTGTGTTTTTTGAACCCTTTTGCGGGACCCCGCAATTTTTTCTTTTAGGGGGAAGGGATTTTTTAAAGTTAAATCTTTTAAAAAAGCCCAAATTTATATTTTACAAAAGGGGAATTTAAGGGTTAAAAAAATACCCCTTTAATTTTTACCAAAACATAACAGTTCGTTTTTTGATTTTTGCGCCACCCGCATTTTTCATTTCGCCAAATCCTAAGTAAAATCTTAAAAACAGCAATTTCTATATTTTACCAAAGGTGAAATTTTAAAGGGGGCAAAAAATTAAATTTCTATATCAAAACATTTAAAAATTTCGTGTTTTTTGACTTTTGGGCCCCCCCAGCCCTTTTATTGAAGCAGAAATTCCCCGTTAAAACTTTAAAAACAGCAAATTTCTATAGTCACCCCAGGTGGAAATTTAAAGGTGCAAAAAAATTTCCCCCGGGATTATAGAAAACATAAAAAGATAAAGGACATAACAGACTTTTTCCCGGCACTTTTTTTTTGGGGGTCGGCGGGGTTTAAAGGTCATACTTTTGGGGCCCGGAAAAGGTATAGTCAATGGGCCAGTAAAAATAAATTGGTGGTTTAAAAAAACTCCTTTTTGGCCCGGCCCCTTTTTTAAATTGGGGGGTTAAAGCGGGGTTTTGGGGTCATGCTGGTTCCAGGGAAGGGGTATTTAAAAGTCCAGTTAAAATAACCTTTAAAGGGTTTTAAAATTTCTGCTTCCCGGTTTTTAAATTTGTGGGGTGAAGGGTTTAAGGGTCAAGGGGGTTGTACAAAACAAAGGGGTTGTGATTTTGGGCCCCGTGACTTTTTTTTTCCTTTTTGAAATTTTATAACCCTAAGTGTGGGTTTCCTAAGATGTAGCACGTATCCATTTTGATGTTGTGGATGGTTTAATTTTTTTAGCTTCTCCACCTTGTTTTTGGGGGTTAAAAATGAAGGTTTTGTTGCTTCCCTAGACTTTAATGGTAATCGCTAAAAATCGATGCTCACTATCGAAAAAACCCTTTATCGATAAACGGAACCCCACTATAGTTTTCGTCGATCTCGAAGCCAACCCCAATCCCCTTCCCAACCCCTAATTTTTAACCGTGGCAAAAGAACAAAATGAAAAGGCCCCTTAATAGACCGGCTATCAGGAAAAGGGTTGGGAAAAAATGAAAAAAAAGTTTTTATAAAATCCTTTTTTTATGTACCCCAAAAATTTTTTGACAAAAAATCAGAGAAAAAAAGAAAAAAAAATAGCAATTTAAAATTTTACCAAAGAATAGTAAACAAAAATAACTTTGGGGCTTTAAAAGTGACCATCAAAAATGAAATATTTCCATTAAACATTTTTTAATATGCAAAAATAGTTTTTAAAAAAGAAAAACTTACATTATTTTTACTGTCCCATTCCCTTTCAGCCAAAAATTTTTATTTTTTTATGGTTTAAAAAAAAAAATAAAAAAAAACAAAATAAAACTAAAAATGGCCCAAAAATTTTATATATGGTTATCTATAAGTCATATGCACACCATAATGGTGTCATTGCAAATTTTCACATGCCTGGTCCTTGAAGCCCAATATAGACTGGGCCTTTTAAAGGGGGAAATTTCCATTTTAATTGTTTTTGCATTATAATTTTAAAGGGAAAAAAAAAATTAAAAATATTTTCAAATACATTATGTTCTACTTTTGCTTCTCTTCAGGTTTGGAGTGATCTAAAAAAAAGTTTCCTTTGTTAACCCCGGTCACCATTCCCCTGCTTTCCCCCTTTTTCCTTCAGCCAGGGGCAGGTGGGGCAGCATGAAGGAAACATCCAGTGTGTTCCTTGGCTTAGTTACCACCCCAAAGGATTCGCCTCGGATTTTTAGTGGATTCAAAATTCTGAATCCACTGAAAAAACCGGGCTGTTAAACAACCCCCAAAATGGTTTGAAATTTTAATTTGAAAAAATCCGTTTCTGTTGTCTACACGCAACCGGGGTTTTTTTACTGAAATCACCCGCCTCCGGGGGGATTGAACAAAGTTTTATCTTCCCCCGGAAAAACCCCGGGCGGGCCTGTTCCCAAACCCCTTACTGGGCTGGCAGGGAAAAACGGGAAAAAAAGAAACCCTGGCCTTTGGTTTCAAAACAGTGCCAAAAAACCCCCGGGACAGCAAAGTTGAAATGCCGTTTAGAAATTTTGGGGAGCTTTTTTAACATTGTGTGCAGGGCATAGCCTTATCTTTTCAGCAAAGTAAAGTGTTTACATTACTTACTGATATCTTCAAATTCTTATGGAGGGGCAAAGAGTAATAAAAAGTAACTTTTATTAAATACTCAATAGAAATCTAGAACTATAAAAAATTTTTAAAAGGGAAAAGGGTTTCAATAAAGTATTACAGTTAAATATATGACAAAAGTCTGAAAAAAAAAAACAAATTTTTGGGTGATGTTTTTACCCTACACAAACCCCTGGGAAAAAGGAACTTTAAAAATCCCTGCCCCACAAAAAAAGTTTGGGGGCTAGCACCCTGACAATGGTGCTCCATTTAAGGAACCTATCCCTTTACCAACCTCGGGAACCCCCTTTTTAAACCCCCACATTTATAAAAAATTTTTTTGTCCCAACAAGTTTCGCAAAACGCCAAAAGCTATTTCAGGGGACTTAAATTTTAAGGTGGTTTTTGTTTCTTTTGAATAAAAACATAAGGGGGAAAAAAGTTTGGTAATAGAACCATAATATTCCACCCAAAACCCTTTCCAAATGACTCCCAAAATTTCTCCCTTTCCTTCAATGTAAGGGAAAAACATCTTTTGGGGGATTTTAAAACCCTTTTCAGGAAACCCGAAAACATATCGTTCCTGGGCCCGTAACGCCCCAAAATTTCCTTTTTTTGTTTTTTTTTTCTGGGGTATATTTTAAAAATGCAATACATTTGCACAGGACCCTTTTCGTGGAACTTTTATAGTTCTTGATTTTTTTTAATGAGTATTTAATAAAAGTTACTTTTTATTACTCTTTGGTCCTCCATAAGAATATAAAGATATTACATGGATTGGTGTTTTGTTCTTCTTGATCACTGTAACATAGGATTTTATTTATTCTACATTACTTTCTGAGAAGCTTTAACCCTTTAGATCAGTGTTTCTCAACTCCAGTCCTCAAGACCCACCATCAAGTTTTCAGGATTTCCTCAGTATTACACAGGTGACATAATTAGTATTGCCCAGGTGATAAAATTATTGTCAGTGCATGAAAACATGACCTGTTGATGGGTCTTGAGGACTGGAGTTTAGAAACACTGCTTTAGAACTATGTAGTCAAGTACACTACAACCCTTCTGCACTCATGTCACTCTATCAGTCTTAGCAAGGAATAGCAGAACTGATACGCCAATCACTGCTATAAAACACCCATAGTCTAACCAGGAAATGTGTGTCTAAAGCTGGCTGTGGCTCTGTGAAACAGCATGGTGAGAATACCCCTTTAAAGGTTTTTTTTTCCACAAAGCAAAATCCCTTGTGAAGCCAGCTCGAAGCTCATTACAAGCCGTCCTCAATGCATGTGGTAATGACCCCACTTGTGCAGATCTCACCCATTCTTGTCTATTGGATTTCTGAATATACTCCAACACACTTGATTAACTACTTTTGGAACTGCCATAGAAAAGAATGGGGAAAACTGCTCAACCACAACCATCTCTCCATTTTCTGAGGCCCAGTTACAGCAAACCATGAGTCAGCCTCAGAAAGGGATTTTACCTTGTGGCAAAATCCCTTTAAGAGGCTAAAGGGGCTGTCCAGGTCATATAAATAAAATCAAATAAAGCTCTAGGGGCTCCATTAAAATAAAAAACTTCAATCAGCGGCTGCAGCTTTGACATGCTCATTTAGAAGTGATGTCAACAGCAGAAAGCCAGTGGGAAATCCAGTGCCAATACCATTAACTCCACACATTGCCATAGGCAATCTTAAACCCCTTTTAACCGCCTCAGAATAAATAATAAAACTTAACCTTTATTTTACACAAAATAGAAATTACATTGTATAGTGCCCCAGAAATTTTAAAAACAATACTGCACTTGGACTATTTTAGAAGTACATAGACTCAAACGTCCCAAGAAATATTGCCTTCAGCAAGATATATTTATTTTAGCTCAAAAATGACCATATGTTGTTCCCTATGTAGGTAGCAAATGTTGTTTGTTTTAACACAGGAATTACCCTATATTGTTCTCTATACAGGTAGCAGAAATTATTTTTTTTTACTCACAACAGTGATAACCATCCGCTGTTTCCCTTCAGATAGAAAAAGATTACTTTTATCTACAACAGAGTGGCCATATGTTCCCTACTTAGATAGCAAAAATACTTTTTTGGTTTGTATCAACACAGAAATAAACATACATTGTTTACTACATACAACAAGAAATTGTTTCAATACAGAAGTGACTATACGTTGTGTCCTATATAAGAGGAAGATCTCATGTGAGCAATCAAACTTCAATAATATTTTTTCAAACCACCACCACAGATCGATCACAGTTGTCTTTTTATTTAGTGCTGAAACCAGACACTAAAGGTAGGTGAGTAGAAGTTGTTTTTTTTTTTTGTATTAATGGGGCCCCTAGAGCATTATATGAATTTTTTATATGACGCAGACGACCTGGTTAACCTTTTTCTAGACAGGAACAGGGGTTTCCTTACAGTATATGTTGGTTCTTTGAGGCAAAACCATTTGTCCTATGGATTCATATGTGTCCTTATCAGAATACTCCTGTAGGCTACATAGCATAAATTTGATGTAGATTCCGAGTGAAAATTGCATGTATTGTTTTCAACGGGAATATGTGTTATGTTTCAGACTGTAAAATGTATTTTGTATTTTCACTGATGTGCTCTTCAGAAAATCCTAGATAATCCTACAATGTCTGAACTCTTAGGGAATGTTCACACGTCTTTTAGATGCGTGTTTGGATCCGTGTTTCGGACCCAAATATGCATCTAACAATGTGCAGTGTGATTTACATTGCTTTCAATGTGAAACACGCATCAGTGTTCAGATAATATGGGCCACATGTATGAAAACTGTCTAGGTCTAAATCTCATATTTCCAGAGCCCTATATGAAATGAAAGGGCACTCTGGTTGGATACTATGGGCAACAAAGTGAGTTTTAGAGCTAGACAGTTGTCATACATGTGGCTCTATTTGTTTTACATGTTTCTTTGTGATGCATCTTTCAGATACGTTCAAAGAATTGACATGTCAATTCTTTATCCATTTGATGCAGCAGGCACCCTATTTAAAATCATAGGGTGTGTTTTTTCTGGAGTATAAATGCATCCAAACACGCAGCACACTTTGGTTGTGTGTTGTATGTGTTTTACGCAGCACTTCTGAATACGTTTTTCGGATCTGAAAAAACGTATTCAAAACGCCATGTGAACAGACCCTTAAACCAGGGCTGAACTGGGATTAAAAAGCAGCTCTGGCACTCAAACCCTGCCAGTCTACATCCAATATCACCCCTCAATATATATAATAGCAGTGTGCAATGTTGCTGTTGCAAATTTAACTTTATTTGGTTATGCCCTTTCCACTCCATTAAATATATAATCCACAGAATTAATGCAAGAAGATAAATATAAGTGAAACAAAAACAGGAGTAGGCCAAATTCAGAAACAAACAAGACACAGTTGTAAGGCAGAAGAGACACTCTGCAGACTATACAAGACAATACCACAAAGATCAGAAACAGTCACAGGCAGAAAACGTAACAATTAAAGAGAACCTGTCACCTCTCCTGAAATTTCTGTTTTAGTAAGTATTTGTATTACCCATGAGATAACAATTCTGAAGCATTTATTCATATGAGTCTGAATGGTGTCATTCCTCTGTTATTCCGACCGGTATTTGGTCTGTTTTTTGCCACTCAGGAGGACGGTTTTTCTCTGCGGTTTGCAGACCAAGCCCTCCCCCTTCGCACTGATGTGTTCATGTTCCGCCCGAAAACCGGACAGAAGAATGAACATGTTCTATGTTTTTCGGACCACCAGTGGTGTAAAAAATGTCCGGACGAAAATCCGTGCATTGGGTACCGCTGCACGGATTTTACATTAAAGTCCATGTAAAAGGTTGAAAGCCGGTTTACAGTGGTTTTTAAAATCTGAAAACCCTTAAAATCGGCAAAAAAACCTGTGCCGTAGGGACATGCCCTAACAGTGCCAGTGACAGACTCATCAATCATCAGATAGGCCTGTAATTTTAATGTGATTACGCCACGCAATGGCCTTATCTCATGTATTTCTTGTACAGTATTCACCGAAAATGACGGCAATGACTTTACATTGCACTCAAAGAGTGCTGTACATGGCTATTGTTTGAAGCATATTTTTGGCACATTCCTTTGCTGCAAATACACTACGAAGTAGCACTGTCATGTGAACATACCCTAAGGCAACTCAGCGTAGGAGCTTATGGATGCACAGTACTGAGATCCTGGTGCTGGCTGCCAAAGAGTGAATGCAACCCAACCCGTTTGGTCCAAAAACCCAAACCCTAAAATCAGCGGGATTGGGACCCCAAACGGGGAACATGTACCCAATGCGCAGGATCGACCCGATAGTTTTAAAATAGGGTCCTGCCCCCTTTTTAGCCAAGAATTGACATGTCAATTCGAAAATCGATAAAAAGCATGAGACATCCATCGGCGATTTACTCGTGTGAACGCCGATGCCGTTTTATAAAAAGCAAGTAAATCAATTGCTATTATTAGATATGTGTTTGGGGCCCTTTAGGGTCCAACAGCATATCCAAAAGCATCTAAAAACGTATGTTTACACTGGCTTGACTGGCCATGCAACCTGGATGCAGGCAGCCTAAAAAAAAGATCGGCCCACTGAGAATCTGCCTAGCCGGACAGATGGCCAGTCCAGGCCTGTTAATAAGGAACATCCTCACATTAAGCTTAGTATAGAACTTCCCAAATACCCCTCAATATATCACTGATATCAAAAGGCTGAATGTCTGAACTCACTTTAATGACTCACAGTTCTGTTTTGCTCAGTATTTTGCATCATTGTTTGTAAGTAAAAAACAGTAGTGGAACCTACATAGTAATTTGATCCTACTCGTGGTTTGGGCTTACAAATACTGATGCAATATCCGGTTCACAAGATGTCTGACTGCTTGCACTGGCCCTCAGGGGTTAGGGAAAACCCCTAGTGAGTCCCAGCACATGTTGGCCCTGGTGGGCCTCATGCCTGGGCTACTTTTAGGGAAAAAGGCACAGAAAGAGAGGCAGAGTGAAAAATGTGGAGTCATGTACAGTGGCTATAGGATGGACAACAGGTATCAACATCACTGGTGGGTACCAGAAAGCCGAGTCCGACACTGTGAGGCTCTGTCAAGAAGGTCAAAACTGGCTGTGTCCCTGGCTATGTTCACACGGGCACATTTCGGCGCACATTTCGCATCGTATTTGCGCTCTAATACGAGCGAGATGCACGCCAAAATGACTGTAATCCATAGTTCTCATAGAGACCTATGGATTACGCCTCCTCTCCCAGCCGTACCAATACGTTCATATTGTACGCGCGGGGAGATAAGTGGACATTGTCATTTACTTGCGGCAAATTCGTTTTGCAGCGAGTAGTAATGACAGTCTATGAGGCCGCGGCTGTGCCCCAGGCGTCGTGGGAGTGCGTGCCGATCAGCGTGGCTCCCAAACACCCGGCATAATTGCGGGCCGTACTGTATGCCCCTCATTTACGCCGTGTGAACATAGCCTAATAGGTTAATCCCCCCTCCATGCAGACAATTCACATAAATGTAATCAAACAATAATGTACTACAAAGGGGTTGACCCACAATTAGTCTTAATAGAATTATGGTCCACATTTACTATTGGGTTTATTTCAGGAGAGTGTTGTATGATGTTCCAAAATGTGGTGCATTTTTGGTTCCGCATATCCCTATCTGCAATTTCAGGGCCCCATAAAGCCAAAACATCTGGGCCACTATCTCATTCCTAGTTCCTATCATTTACGACATCAGTGAGTCTGTTTAAAAAAAAAGTACCAGGGCCCCTAACAAAAATAATGCCAATATAGCTCTGGTTGCACCCCTGGTCCTAGCTACATTTATTATGGGGTTTAGACATTTTTAGCAACTACTATGACTAGAGTTAGGTGCGATTTCTTCGAAAATTCGGTTCGCTCACTTCGCCCGAATTTCCGACAAAAAATTAACTTTGTTCAGAATTACTTTGGGACGAATTGCGTAAAAAAAAGCTATTTCCAGGCTGCACTGAGCCCGCAGGGTGCTGTTGAATGTAGTGCCTGCTTAAATATGCAGAGGCAGCTTGGTTGGTCTTCATACAATGTTGTGTTTAGTATGACACGCACAGGACTGCCGCGCTCTTAGAATCGACTTTACTATATAATTTAGCTGTGCACTTAAAGGGCAAAACTGAACAAAAAATGGAAGGGGGAATGTAGCCTGATAAAGATCATGGCACGTGACAGCTGGAAGAAAAACAAGCTGAGGGTCAGGTCGGCACTTCAGTAAACAGAGTGGTGGAGTTGTTTGAGGCAGACTGCACAGCTGCATGAGGTCAGAGAGTGGCACAAGCTATTCTGGATGGTGGACAAAAAAACAGGAGTAGGCCACAGAGTGGCACAATAACGAGTGTTAGGTCTAAGGCAGCTGCAAGCTGCAGCTGAAGGTCAGACAGTGGCACAATGACTTTTTGGAGGTGGCAAAAACTGGAGTAGGCCACAGAGTGGCACATGGACAGAGAGTGGAGGTCACGGCAAGCAGCAGCGTGAGGGTCAGCAGTGGCACAAATAAATTATGGAGGTGGCAAAAAACAGGAGTAGGCCTCAGTGTGGACACATGACGAAAAGTGGAGGTGACGGTGGCAGAAGCATGAGGTTCTAGACAGTGGCACACTCACATTCTGGAGGTGGCTAAAAATCAGGAGGTAGGCACAGAGTGGCACAATGACGACGGAGTGGAGGTGAGCGGCAATAGCGATGAGGTCAGACAGTGGGCACAATCACATCTCTGGAGGTGGCAAAAACAGGAATAGGCCCACAGAGGAGTGGCACAATGACTCAGTGTCTAGGTCATCGGCCAGCAGCCACAGCAGCAGCATTAAGGTCAACAGTGGCACAATGACATTCTGGATGTGGCAAAAAATGGAGTAGGCCACAGACGTGCACAATGGAAGGAGTGGATGGGACGGCGAGGTGGGGCAGCAGCATGGTCAGTCAGTGGCACAATGGACATTCTGGTTGTGCAAAAACTGGTGTAGGCCACAGAGTGGCACAATGAGCAGAGGGTGGAGGGACACGCAGCAGCAGCATGAGGTCAGGACAGTGGACCATTGCCCTTCTGAGTGGCTAAAAAAGGAATAGTGCCACAGTGGTGTACATTGACACAGTGTCTAGGTCACGGCTGCAGCAACAGCAGCAGCATGAGGACACAGGACAGTGGCACAATCACATTCTGGAGGTGGCAAAAACAGGGTAGGCCCCAGAGTGGACAATGACAGAGAGTGGAGGTGTACGGCGGGGCAGGCAGCAGCATGTGGTCGAAGTGGCACAATCACATTTGGAGGTGGCAAAAACTGAGTAGGCCACAGAGTGGCACAATGACAGAGAGTGGTGGTGGATGCGGAGACGAGCAACAGCATGAGGTTCAGAGAGTGGCCACAATGACACAGTGTGGAGATCAGGCAGCACAAATAGTAAAATGTATATAAGGCAACATGCGAATATAAGAGGTGATGCTGAAAAAATGTCTAAGGGATTACTCTGCTATTTCCCAAACTTAAATTACAATTATATATAGAAACAATTGACACAGCGCTAACTCTTCTATATGTCTCCAACTAAATGTATGAGCAACTTTCTGAAATAATATAGCTCAACAATCCACTGTTGATTGAAGAAAAAATGGTGAACACCTGATTCCAGTGGTTAATCCTCAATCAGACTCTTCTACCCTAATCATCTCAGTTTCTCTCAAACTATAGGTCATTATAAAATACACATAAAGCACCAAAAAATGACAAGTACTCTTGCTAAACGTACCTAAAAAGCTCTTTACCATAAATGAATCCGATCGTATTATATCCACAGCGATCCATTTTACTGACAAAGTTAGGAATGGAAACGTTCGTTCCTTCTAAATTAACCAAGCGCTACGGCCGGCAGCGCTCAGATATCCAACACATAAAAACTAAATCGGCAGTCTAAGGTACGTCACCTACTTTAAAGAGGCTGTCCATATTTAAATGTACCAACATCGTTTCGGAAGAAATCACGGCTTCCTTTCATCAGGGCTGCATTGGAATTGCCAGCTAAGCATTAACTACCATCCTTTCTTTCTGTCAGTTTAGATTGAAAGCGATTAGATGTAAATATAAAAAACTTTTAATCTTATTATCAAAATATTAAAAAATTTAACTAAATTCTCTACTAGCATTATATAATCCTTAAAAGGTAATAAATTCCCAAAAGATTCAATAATAATAATAATGTTAATCCTAAAATAAATCCTTAAAAATATACTATATGCAAGTACATTCATGCATCGTGTTCATTATTTAAAATGCAATATATTTCAATGTCAACATTAAGGCCATTTGGTACCTGAGTATTTAAATTAAAAATCCATTTTGGTTTTCTTTCCTGACATCTTACCAATATGATCCCCTTTACCTCCTCCTAAATTTAACTTGTTCAATTCCAAAATAATTTTACATTTTTTAGGGTTTTCTCATGCGGTGACAAAAATGTCTGGATTGTGGATGTCCTAAATACCCTCTCTGAATGTTATAAAATGTTCACTCAGAACGAAATATAACATGAATGTTTTGTTCCTACCTATATACATTTGTCACTTGGGCATATTTTCGCATATTTTATCATATTTGGTTTGACATTGTAATATGGATCTTTAATTCAAAAATCGTTCAGAAAGTTGTTTCCATTACTAAAATTTAAAGGTTTAATTTTATTAGCATGGCACGTCGGATGCATAACAATGTCCTCATGAGTAAAAACCGGACCGTTTTATATGGTTATTTTCAACAGGTTGTTCCTGTGCTCAATACCATTACTGGCCGGTGTTTTTTAACTGAAGGTAATTTTTAGAACATTACGGTTTAAAAAATACATGGTCAAACCTTCAGTTAAAAACACCGGGCGAGTAATCGGTATTGACACAGGAGTCTACCTGGTTGGAAAATAACCATATAAAATAACGCGTCGGATATTTACTCATGTGTACTTTGTTATTGCATGCCAACGTTGCCATTGCTAATAAAAGTAAAACTTTTAAAATTTTAGTTAATGGAACTACTTATGAAACTGTTTGAAATTTAAAAAGATTCCTTATTTACATGTCAAAACCAAATATTGTAATATATGCGATAATATGCCCATGGTGACAAAATGTTATTTAGGTAGGACAAAAACGTCCATTATATGTTCGTTTGAAGAACATTTTTATAACTTCAGAGAGGTACTTAGGAATCCCTATCCAGACATTTTTGCCCCTGCATGAGAAATCCCAAAAAAATGTAAAAATTTTGGAATTGAAAAAGGGTTAATTAGGAGGAGGAAAGGGGGTCTTTTTGGAAGATGTTAGGATAGAAACAAAAGGGATTTTTTATTTAAATACTCGGGCCCCAAAAGGCCTTAATTTGACTTTGAAAATATTTGCATTTTAAATAAGGAAACACAAGCTGATGGCTTGATTTATTTATATTTTTAAGGTTTTTAATTTAGGGTTAAACATATTTTTTTTATTGTATTTTTGGGGGATTTTTTATTTTTTAAGGATTAATAATGCAGTGAAATTTAGTAAATTTTTTTTAATTTTTGATAAAAAGTTTAAAAAGTTTTTTATTTACATTAATCGCTTTCATCTAAATGACAGAAAGAAAAAGGGGTGGTAGTTAAAGCTAGCTTGGAAATTCCCAAACACCCTGATGAAGGAAGCCGTGATTTTTTTCCAAAAGGTTGGGACTTTTTATATTTGGGCAAAAACCTCTGTATCTATTTACGTCACCTTAGCTGCCATTAGTTTTTTAGTTTGGATATCTGAGCGCTGCGGCCCGGAGCGTTGGTTAATTTGACATGAACGTTCCTTCCTTTAGTTTTCAGTAAAGTGGATGTGTGGATAAAAAAACGATCGGATGCTTTTTAGGGAAAAGTTTTGGTAGTTGAAGGTTCTTGAAATTTTTGGTGCTTTTATTTTATTTTATAATGACCTTTAGTTGTGAGATACGGATTGATTGGGGAGAAGAGCTGATTGGGTTTAACCCCACGGTAGGTGTTCCCATTGCTTCAATCAACATGTTTGTTGAGTATTTTTTTTCGGGAAAGTTTTTTACTTTTATTTGGGGGAGACATATAAAAAGAGTTAGCGTGGGTCATTTTTTTTATATTAATAGTCACGGCGAGCCACAGCAGCAGCATGAGGTCGCAGGGGCCAATGACAGTGTGGGGGGGGGGTGGCAATCCCATCACTGGTAAAGATGGTTTGGGTGGCAGATGGAAAAACGGGCACCCGATGTGTGGCTTTTCAGGCGAGTGGCGGTAGAATATGGCTGAGGCGGGTAGTTTAAACCCAAGACTCATTTCCACAGTTTGGGTGAGGCTTTGGTTGATGTGTCTGAGCTAAGGAAAGGGGGTTGGTGGAAATCCGGGCCCGATCAGCCGATTCTTCTTGACAAAGGGTAGTCGTTCCCTTTCCCGGGAAAAAGCGGGTTTCCTTGGGTAAAAATTGGCCCCCGCCGCAGAACACTGCTCTGATGCCACACTACTGGCGGGCAGGACAGCTTCTCCACGCAAACTCGGAAAGTTGCAGCCACAATCCAGTTTGGTGCCCGTAGTTCAGGGATCTTCTTACGGGGGTGGCAGAGTGTTCCAGTAGGCCCCCTGTTGATTCAGGGTCTGCTCCGGGTCCTCTGTTTCTGTGGCGACTGCCCCCTCACTGGCGGGGAAGGAGCTGTCATCAGTAATCCAGACTTAGGTTGTGCGAGGGAGCTGGTATACTTGCCCCCCCCACCCTCCCCCGCAGCCGCGGCAGTAGTACGTGAGGTAAAGAACCCCCCCCGGGACTGTAAAGGGGAGGGACGTGCCGCACATAGGCAGGGCCAACTGACTACGGAGGATTTCCCAAAAGTATTTATTTTGTCCTCCCCTTAATATGGGAAAAAGGGTCCCATTTTGGCCCGGTGCGAGGGTCCAATAGGGGGGAGACCCAAAGTACCCCATGCCAATGTGAATTTGGCTGTCAATAGCCGGCAAATCAGCATGGCGGGCCCTCTGCTCAAGTGATCCGAGGGGTTCCCTTTCCTCCATTCATGTATATGCCACAGTGCTTTCGGGTCTTTTGCCTGTCTTCCCCATCTCCATCTACCTTCAAACTGCCCCTGTCCTCTTCTCTTGTCACCTGGGGTAGAAAATCCCCCCATTTTACCAGACAATGCTTCTGCTCCAATGTTCCCCCCTCCTCCATTTCAGTCCCCACCGGGTATGTGGGCCCTAAGATGGGGTGCCACGTCTCCGTCCCTGCCCCCAACAGATTTTTAGCATCTTTTTAGACATGAAGCAGTGGAATGAGTTTTTATCCCTAGTCCCGGCGACTGACCA
>JAODAL010014235.1:0-88207 GCA_025379985.1 Phyllomedusa bahiana
CTGAACATGCTCCCAGTGTGGCTGTAAAAATCGTATACACTGAGCACCCCCCTAGTGGTGATGTATAAACTGTTTTACACTGATCCCCCCCTATGGTGGTGTATAATCTGTATACACGAGCTCCCCCTAGTGGGGGCTGTATAATCTGTATACACTGAGCCCTCCTTAGTTGTGACTGTATAATCTGTATACACTGAGCTCCCCCTAGTGGTGGCTGTATAATCTGTATACACTGAGCTCCCCCTAGTGGTCGGTGTATGATCTGTATACACTGAGCTCCCTCTAGTGGTCGGTGTATGATGTGTTATCTGTAATCCCTCAGGTGCTGCAGGCGACGATCTCGGTGCAGAGCAGGAAGTATAACTTCTGGGATTTGGTGAGGACCCGGCGGCTGCGGATGAACTCGCTGTGTCTGGGGATCATGTGGTAGGAGCCCCTGATTGTAGTTCTTATGCTGGGGGAGCGTTAGAGGAGGGGTTAGAGTGAGAGTGATGTCACACTGCACCCTCCGACAACTTCAGCAGCTTCTGTGTGGTCAGAAGCTCCGCCCCTCATGTTGGCTGATCAGATAATTTACATGCTGAGCCATGCCCCCTCGTGATGACTGATAAGCTCATTTACATTCTGAGCTCCGCCCACTCTGAGCTAAACGGAAAACCGTGACCCGTCGCTCAATGAGGGGCCACTGCTTGTACTCCTGGGCCAGTATGGCTCCTGGAGTCTCACACGTGCCCCAAACTGACCCCCTGGGCTTTTTATTCACTGGGCTCCTAAATCACTGAGCCCCTCACTCCCTGGCCTCCTTATGCACTAAGGGCGACATGTACAGGTGAACCCAGCAGTGTCCCTCCCCTCTATATAAAGCCCCATCTGCAGGTTTCTCCCTCCCGCTATATAAAGCCCCATCTGTAGGTTTCTCCCTCCCGCTATATAAACCCATCTGCATTTCCCCCCACCCCCTATATAAAGCCCCATCTGCAGGTTTCTCCCCTCTATAAGCCCCATCTGCAGTTCTCCCTCCCCTCTATATAAAGCCCCATCTGCAGTTTCCCTCCCCAAAACCCCCTCTATATAAAAGCCCCATCTGCAGGTTTCTCCTCCCTCTATATAAAGCCCCATCTGCAGGTTTTCCTCTCCTCCCCTATATAAAGTCCCCATCTGATGTTCTCCCCCGTCCCCTAATAAAGCCCCATCTGCAGGTTTCTCCCTCCCCTCTATATAAAGCCCATCTGCAGGTTTCTCCCTCCCTCTATATAAAGCCCCATCTGCAGTTTCTCCCTCCCCTCTAATAAAGCCCCATCTGCAGGTTTCTCCCCCCCTCTATATAAAGCTCCATCTGCAGTTTCTCCCTCCCCTCTATATAAAGCCCCATCTGCAGGTTTTTCCCCCCTCTATATAAAGTCCATCTGCAGGTTTCTCCCTCCCTCTATATAAAGCCCCATCTGCAGGTTTCTCCCTCCCGCTATATAAAGCCCCATCTGCAGGTTTCTCCCTCCCGCTATATAAAGCCCCATCTGCAGGTTTCTCGCTCCCTCTATATAAAGCCCCATCTGCAGGTTTCACCCTCCCTCTATATAAAGCCCAGTCTGCAGGTTTTTCTCACTCTCAGACATGAAATCAGGATATGGGCTTCGTACTTGCATCAAAAAAGGTGACATCAAACAAAGTGCAGCCGACTCCTCAAAGAAACTCTCAGCCAGGACTTTACAAAACTCAAAATCCCATCCGTAGTCCTGCAAGATTCCACCAACAAATTGCAGCTACATCAAGGTGAGGAGACTTTCTGGATGCACAGACTCCAGGCGGCAGCGGCTTTCATTCATTTAGACGCCGCGGCGTCTAAGGGGTTAAACAGCGCAGGTGGGCGGCACCCCCTCCCCCCGCCCCCCCCGCGTGTTATCTGCAATTATCTGCGTCCACCCGGCGGATGTGTGGCGGGGTCACTCCGCGATCCTCCTTCATAGCCTCTTGGCGACCCTGGGACGTGCTCGTACATCCAGGGTCCTTAAGGGGATCATCTTCGCTGGTTTTCTTTTGTTATTATATCTTTCTATATTCACATTTGTCACTTTTATGTTTATGGACTTCGCTTTCTTCTCTTGTACTCTCCATATAACTCTACACGTGCGGCGCTCACGTTACTGCACTTTAGTATATAAGGCGCCATCCTGTTGGCTCACATTGACGAGCCCCCACTCCTCCTAGAGCCATAGATTTCAATGGAGTAGTGATTCCCCCCATGTGGGGACGCCACCTTCATCTTAAAGGGGGTTTTGCCACGATTAATGTTGATGGGGGGATCCCCCCAAAAGGGTATTATCATTTTTAAAATAATGTTTTACAATAATTGCAGCCTAGAAGCTCTGGCTGCCTTTCCTGCCCTTAGTTTCTTCAAAAGCTTCTATTAAAATGACCCACAAAGCTCTGGCCGACTTGTCAAAGGGCACTTCTTATCGTGAAAGGGGACTGAAGAAGCTTTTAAGGCACCGGGGGAAAATATGTTGTCCTTTTGTATACAGAATCCACTATTTTTAGTTTATTATTTTTGAACATTTTTCACATCCCTTTTGCTGGCTCTGTCTCTGGGTGGCTCTCCCCTCAGCTCACGGGCTTGTTTTCATTTCCTTCTTAGCGAAAAGGCACGTCCGGGGAAAAACCCCTTTTTCATTGTCTGCGTCCATTGGGCTTTTAAAAACAACCCCCCCTCTGTCGCAATTTTACAGCTTCGCGCCTTAGCTACAATTAAAAAACCGTAATTTCACGGTCACCTAAACAGTACTTGCATTCCTATTGGCCCATAGGGACGATCCCCCCCCCTTTGCTCCATAAAAAAAAATGTAGCGAGTACTCCTACAATTGTAAACGGGAGCGGTAGTGGGGTCCTTTTGGACCTCCGCAAGCGATGGTGGGAAACCCACACCAGGGGGCAAAAATTTGAAAATTTTGGTTTTTACCAAGCCCGCCCCAAAGCGGGGTGGACTTGCTTTTCGGCGGGATCTACCCGTTCGCTTCCACCCGGGGGGACTTTCTTGCGGGGGCAGCCAAGGGGTATCGAGGGACAGAATCGTTGAGAGTCCCCCGTTTAAACCGGGGCCCGGGCAAAAGGTCAGGGCAGGCGGCAATGGTTTGTATTTTGGGGACAAACAATAGGTTTAGGACAGGGGCAATGGTTTTGTAGTCGGGGGCAGGCAAAAAGGTCAGGGGCAGGCGGGGCAAAGGTTCGTAAATCGGGGGCAGGGAATAGGTCACGCAAAGGGGGCAGAGGGTTTTGTGGTCAAGGGGCGGTAGCAAACGGGAAAGGAAAACAGGAATCACAAAGACGAGGGGAAATTACGCTTTCTCAATGGGCTCCAAGGCAATTTAAAAATCCGGGGGAGGCTGCCGGAGGAGGGGCCATGATAAAGGGGCAGCGGCCCCGGGAAACAAACCAATTACCGGCGCCTGGCCCCCTTTAAAAAACTGAGAAAGGGCCGGCGCCGGGGGGGGGCCCCCAGGGAGGGGGCACGGGGTTTTTTGGGAGTTTAGAGCCGGGGGCCGGGGTTTAGTACCTTTTTCCTTTTTAGGTCAAATTTGGAACCAAAATTTTTTTATATTTTTCCAAATTTCAGAATAAAAAGGGGGAAATTTTTTAAAAAATTTTTATTTCGTTTTTACAAAGGGCAGAAGTTTTTCCCTACACAGGAATGACTCCCCTTACACAATTTGAAACCGCCCAATTTAAAGAGGTCAGATCGGGGGGAAGCTTCTGATAGGTTTTTGGCAAAACTGAGTTAAATTTTAAAACACAGCTGTGGGTGTATTTTTAAAACAAAACCCGAAACCCGAAACACAGAGGGTAACATCATGGGAAGGTTTTAAAGAAACAGCCAAAATCAGGAAAGAAGTGGACTTGACAAGTCTGGTTCACCTTTGGGGTGAAATTTTCCAGATACCTAAGGAGCCTCGACACCTGTACAAACAATTAACACAAGACAAACAAGATGGAAAGTCGCCATCATACCCTCAAAAGGGGAGAGGCTCGTGCCAGAGATAAGGGGTTTGGGGTTCCAACAGGTCAACAACCCAAAACAAAAGCAAAGACCCTGTAATGTGCGGGGAACGGAAAGTTTGGTCACACCACATGAAACAAGCCTGATCAACAGGGCAAAAGGGCCGTTTTTTGCCAGGAAGAAGCCATAACTCCAAAAGAGAATAAAAAAGCCAGAAGAAAGACCTACATTTCTGGAGACAGTCCGTCCGACAAAAAAATGTAACTGTTTTGGACTTTAATCAAAAAGAAAAAGGGGAAGAAGCTTGGAAAGCCAAAGAACACCACCCCAACTGTGAAACACGGGGGTGGCAGCATCATGTTTGGGGTTTTTTTGCTTAGGGGGGGGAAACGGCACTTCAAAAAATTAGTTTATCATGGGTAAAAATTATGGGGCAAAAGAAGCAACATTCAAAAATCAGCCAGGGAATTACACTTGGGGGGAAAAGGGTTTTCCCCAAATGGAAAAAGACCCACTGGGGGCCAAATTTTTTTACAAAGGGGTTTTTAAGGAAAAACCAAAGCCCATGTTCGGAGGCGGCAAAAAGCCCGACCAAACCATTGGAAATGTATGGCAAATCAAAAAAGGCCGACGGGGCAAAACCCCAAACATGGCTCATGACACCAGCTGTCAGGAGGAACGGCCAAAATTCCCCCAACATATGAGAACTGTGGAAGGTCCAGAACGTTGACCCCAAATCCTACAGTTTAAGGGGAAAGCCCCAAAAAACTAATGAATGGAGGAAAATTCTGACTTTTTCAAAAAATAAAAAACCTTAAAAAACCCCCCCATTATTCTGCATTTGGGAACCGAAATAATTTTGGTTCCAAATTTACCAAAAACGGGGGAAATTTATTCGATTTCATGTCAGAAGAAGAACCTGCAAAGGGGTTTAAAATAAAGGGGGGGAGAAACCTCAGAAGGGGTTTTTTATGGAGGGGAGCAAAAAGCTGGCAACGCATGAACAACTGCGCATTTTTCTGCTCAAATTTTTAGCCAATAAGGCTTTTTAAAGAGTCACCCCCGACCAGGAAAGGTGGGGCCCGACCGAAAAAGTGGTATTGGCTCACACGCCCGAAAGTATGACCCCAAAAAACAACCCGGGTAAAGGGGGTGCCTGACCAGACTTGTGGTATTGGCTCTACACGCCCTGTAATTTTTACCCCAAAAAACAGCCAGGTAAGGTGTGCCCCGAGCCAACTGTGGTATTGGCTCAAAAACTGCCCGTATTAGACCTGCAGAAGAAACCCAACCGGTAAGGGTGCCTGAGCCACTTTTGGATTGGCCTACACTGCCCGAAAGTTTACCCAGAAAAACAGACCAGGGTAAAGGTGGGGCCGAGCCAACTTGTTTTATTGGGCCACACTCCCTGTATTTTTACCTGCAGAGGAAAACAACCAGGTAAAGGGGTGCCGAGCCAGACTTGTGGTATTCCAAAATGCCCGTAGTATACCTGCAAAGAAAACCGGGGTTTTAAAAGGGGTGCCTGAGCCCAAATTGTGGTTTTGGGTCTACAATTCCCTGTATTTAAGACCGCAAAGAAACCCGACCAGGGTAAAGGGGGTGCCCACCAGACTTTTGTTTTGGCCTAACCCCCCTGTATGTATGACCTCAGAAAAACAACCAGGGTAAAGTGGGCCAAAACCCGACTTGTGGATTGGCTCTAAAACTGCCCTTTTGTATACCCCAGAAAACAGCCAGACCAGGGGAAAGGTGGGGCGAGCCCAACTTGGGGTATTCCCCACACTGCCTTAAAAAATGACCTGCAGAAGAACGACCAGGTAAAGGGGGGCCGACCCAAAATTTTGGGATTGGCTCACCTGCCCGATTTTATGACCTCAGAAAACAACCAGGGGAAAGGTGGTGCCCGACCCGACTTGTGGTATTGTCCACACTTTCCTGATTATACCTGCAAAGAACAGACCAGGGGAAAGGGGTGCCTGACCCGACTGTGGTTTGGGGCCCACACTGCCCCGTATGATGACCTCGAAGAACGACCAGGGGAAAGGGGTGCCCCACCAAATTTGGTTTGCTCACACTCCCTGTATGTAGCCTCCCAAAAAAAAAAGACCAGGTAAAGGGGTGCCTGAGCCGATTGTGGGATTGGCTCTACACCCCCTGATGTATGACCGGGGGAAGAACAGACCAGGGGAAAGGGTGCCTGATCCAGCTTGTGGAATTGCTCTACACTGCCCTTAAATACCCGCAGAAGAACAACCAGGTAAAGGTGGTCCCGAGCCAGACTTTTGGGATGGCCCACACGCCCTTTTGTATACCCAAAGAAACCCCGACCAGGGGAAAGGTGGTGCCTAGCAAAACTTGTGTTTTTCCCCACCTGCCCTGATGATGACCTCGAAGAACAAACGGGAAAAAAGGGGTCTGACCAGACTTTGGTATTGGCCCTACACTCCGTATTATGATCAAAGAACCGCCAGACCAGGGTAAAGGTGGTGCCGACGATTTGGTTTTGGGCCCCCACCTGCCCGTATGATGCCTGCAAAAACAAACAGGTAAAGGTGGCTGAGCCAACTTTTGGTATTTGGGTCTACACGCCCGAAGTATGACCTGCAGAAGAACCCAACCCGGGTAAAGGGGTCCCGAGCAAAAGGGGGGTATTGGGCTACACTGCCCCTGATGTATACCTCAGAAAACAGACCCGGTAAAAGGTGGTGCCTGGCCAGACTTGTGGGATTGCCCCCACACTCCCCGTATTTATCCCTGCAAAGAACAACCAGGTAAAGGTGGTGCCTACCCCGCGTGGGATGGCTCTACACTGCTGGCTAGGACCTTTCCGGCGCTTTGGGGAAAGGGGCCCTGAGGGGGAAACCCAAAATCCTTGGCACCACCTTTTCCCCGGGTTTTTGACCTGCAGAGAAACAACCAGGGTAAAGGTGGTGCCTAGCCAACTTTTTGGGAAGGCCTACACGCCCGTATTAAGACCCCCAGAAAACAGACCCGGGAAAAGTTTGGGCCGACCAAACTTGTGGTATGGTCAAAACGCCCAAAATTTTGACCTGCAGAAGAACGCCAACCAGGGGAAAGGTGGTTCCGAGCCCGACTTGTGGGATTGGCTCTAACTGCCCTTTGTTTAAAACCCGCAAAGAAAACCCAAACCCGGTAAAGGTGGGGCCTGAGCCAACTTTGGATTTCTCTACATCCCATTTTGACCTGCAAAAAACCCAACCCGGGGAAAGGGGTTCCTAGCCAGACTTTTGAATTTGGGCCTACACTCCCTGTAAGTAGACCCAGAGGAACAGCCGACCAGGGAAAAAAGGGGGTGCCGAGCCAGACTTGGGTTTGGCCACACTGCCCTGTATGTATGACCTGCATAAGAACAGACCTGGGTAAAGGTGGTGCTGAGCCAGACTTGTGGTATTGGCTCTACACTGCCCTGAATGTATGACCTGCAGAAAAACAGCTTCATACATTCTGCCGCATTCTACACTGCCTTAAAGAGATTTAGACCCGGTCTGTCATCGACAACGTTCAAACATGGTGCCCGAAGTGTCTCACTTACTGGGCTACTTATTCACTAAGCCCCTAATTTATTGGGCTCTTTCCTCATTCAGCCCCTCACTACCTGGGCCCCTCACTCACCAAGCCCCTGATTAACTTTGCCCCTCAGGCACTAAGCCCATCACTCACTAGGCTCCTCACTCACTAAGCCTCTCACTCACTGGGCTCCTCACTCACTAAGCCTCTCAGTCACTGGGCTCCTCACTCACTAAGGGCCACATGTATGATACAGTTTTGATCTTAAAAACTCACTTTTTGCCCATAGTCTATGGGAAAAAAAGTGAATTTTAAGACCAAAACCGTTTTCAGACATGTGGCCCCTAAGACTCTCTGGGGTGGGGGGGGGGGGGGGTCCACTGGCTTCTCACTCACTAAGCCTCTCAGTCACTGGGCTTCTCACTCACTAAGTCTATCAGTCACTGGGGGCATCACTCACTAAGCCTCTCCTTCACTGGGCTCCTCACTCACTAAGCCTCTCATTCACTGGGCTCCTCACTCACTGGGCTCCTCACTCACTAAGCCTCTCATTCACTGGGCTCCTCACTCACTGGGCTCCTCACTCACTAAGCCTCTCAGTCACTGGGCTCCTCACTCACTAAGCCTCTCAGTCACTGGGCTCCTCACTCACTAAGCCTCTCATTCACTGGGCTCCTCACTCACTAAGCCTCTCAGTCACTGGGCTCCTCACTCACTAAGCCTCTCAGTCACTGGGCTCCTCACTCACTAAGCCTCTCCTTCACTGGGCTCCTCACTCACTAAGCCTCTCCTTCACTGGGCTCCTCACTCACTAAGCCTCTCAGTCACTGGGCTCCTCACTCACTAAGCCTCTCCTTCACTGGGCTCCTCACTCACTAAGCCTCTCATTCACTGGGCTCCTCACTCACTAAGCCTCTCATTCACTGGGCTCCTCACTCACTAAGCCTCTCATTCACTGGGCTCCTCACTCACTAAGCCTCTCCTCACTGACACCCTCACTCATAATTCTCTCACACACTGGGCTCCTCACTCACTAAGCCTCTCCTTCACTGGGCTCCTCACTCACTAAGCCTCTCATTCACTGGGCTCCTCACTCCCTTAGCCTCTCATTCACTGGGTTCCTCTATCACTGGGCTCCTCACTCACTAAGCCTCTCATTCACTGGGCTCCTCACTCACTAAGCCTCTCCTTCACTGGGCTCCTCACTCCCTTAGCCTCTCATTCACTGGGTTCCTCTATCACTGGGCTCCTCACTCACTAAGCCTCTCCTTCACTGGGCTCTTCACTCACTAAGCCTCTCCTTCACTGGGCTCCTCACTCACTAAGCCTCTCCTTCACTGAGCTCTTCACTCACTAAGCCTCTCCTTCACTGGGATCCTCACCCACTGGGCTCCTCACTCACTAAGACTCTCAGTCAGTGGGCTCCTCTCTCGCTAAGCCATTCTTTAACTGGGCTCCTCACTCACTAAGCCTCTCCTTCACTGGGCTCCTCACTCACTAAGCCTCTCCTTCACTGGGCTCCTCACTCACTAAGCCTCTCATTCACTGGGCTCCTCACTCACTGGGCTCCTCACTCACTAAGCCTCTCCTTCACTGGGCTCCTCACTCACTAAGCCTCTCATTCACTGGGCTCCTCACTGACTGGGCTTCTCTCACTAAGTCTCTCCTTCACTGGGCTCCTCTCCCACCGGGCTCCTCACTCACTAAGCCTCTCAATCATTGGGCTACTCTCTCTCTGGGCTCCTCACTCACTAAGCCTCTCATTCACTGGGCTTTTCCCCACTCAAAGGCCTCCCTTTAGTCCTGGGCTCCTCACTACTAAGCCCTTTTCATCACTGTCCCCCTTCACCACTAAGCCTCTCATCACTGGGCCCCCTCACTCACAGGCTCCTCACTCACTAAAGCCTCCAACACTGGGCTCCTCACTCAAATTGGTGCTCCCACTCACTAAGCCTCTCATTCTTGGGCTTCTCACTCAAATAACCTCTCAGTCAAGGGGCCCCCCAAATCACTGGGTCCCACCACTAAGCCCCCTTTAAGTCACTGGGCCCTTAACCACTAACCCTGAGTCACTGGGGCCCCCTCACCCCACTGAGCATTTTCATCACTGGGGTCCCCCTCACAAGCCTATAAGTCAATGGGCTTCTCCCTCACTAAGCCTCTCACTCACTGGGCTTCTCCCTCCTTAAGCCTCTCACTCACTGGGGCTTCTTTTCCTCACCCCAAAAGTTTCCCCCCTGAGTCCCCCGGCTCCCCCACTCACTAACCCCCCTTTCACTGGTCTCTTCACTCACTAAACCTCTCCGTCCACTGGTCTCTCTTCATTCACTAAGCCTTTCAGTCACTGAGCTCCTCACTCATTAAGCCCCTCAGTCCCCCCCACCCCCCCCCCCCACTGGGCACCCTCACACACAAATCCTCTCAGTCCTGGCTCTCACTCACTAAGCCTCTCAGTCACTGGGCTCCTCACTCACTAAGCCTCTCAGTCACTGGGCTCCTCACTCACTGGGCTCCTCACTCACTAAGCCTCTCCTTCACTGGGCTCCTCACTCACTAAGCCTCTCCTTCACTGGGCTCCTCACTCACTAAGCCTCTCCTTCACTGGGCTCCTCACTCACTAAGCCTCTCATTCACTGGGCTCCTCACTCACTAAGCCTCTCCTTCACTGGGCTCCTCACTCACTAAGCGTCTCAGTCACTGGGCTCCTCACTCACTGGACTCCTCACTCCTTTAGCCTCTCATTCACCGGGCTCCTTACTCATTAAGCCTCTCCTTCACTAGTCTCCTCACTCACTAAGCCTCTCATTCACTGGGCTCCTCACTCACTAAGCCTCTCATTCACTTGGCTCCTCACTCACTAAGCCTCTCATTCACTGGGCTCCTTACTCACTAAGCCTCTCCTTCACTAGGCTCCTCACTCACTAAGCCTCTCAGTCACTTAGCTCCTCACTCACTAAGCCTCTCAGTCACTGGGCTCCTCACTCACTAAGCCTCTCCTTCACTGGGCCGACTTTCAACTCTCAAGCCTCTTAGTCATGGGAACTCCTTACTCAACTGAGCCTCTCCTTCCCTTGCTCCTCACCGATAAGCCACTCAGTCACGTGCCCTACTCTCTAAGCCACACAGTTACTGCTGGCGTCCTCACTCACTAACCTCTCCTTCACTGCACTTCACCTTAAGCCTCTTAGTCATTGGGCTCCTTACTCACTGAGCCTCTCCTTCACTTGGCTCTTCACTCGATAAGCCTCTCAGTCACATGGCTCCTCACTCATTAAGCCTCTCAGTCACTGGGCTCCGCACTCACTAAGCCTCTCAGTCACTGGGCTCTTCACTCACTAAGCCTCTCAGTCACTGGGCTCCGCACTCAGACTGACCTTGTTCAGTCACAGCTCCTCTCTCCAACACTCACTATAAGCTCTCATGTCACTGGGCCTCCTCACTCACTAAGCCTCTCAGTCACTGGGCTCCTCACCACACTAAGCCTTTCAAGTCACTGCTTCATTTCAACTCACTAAGCCTCTCAGTCACTGGTCTCTTCACTCACTAAGCCTCTCAGTCACTGGGCTCCTCACTCACTAAGCCTCTCAGTCACTGGGCTCCTCACTCACTAAGCCTTTCAGTCACTGGGCTCCTCACTCACTAAGCCTATCAGTCACTGCCTCCTCACTTACTCACTAAAGTCCTTTCAGTCCACTGCGGGCCTCCTCACTCCCTAAGCCTTTCAGTCACTGGGCTCCTCACTCACTAAGCCTCTCATTCACAGGGCTTCTCACTCACTAAGCCTCTCAGTCACTGGGGCTCCTCACTTACATAAGACCTATTCAAGACACTAGCTCCTCACTCACTAAGCCTCTCAGTCACTGGGCTCCTCACTCACTAAGCCTTTCATTAACTGGGCTCCTCACTCACTACGCCTCTCAGTCTCTGGGCTCCTCACTCACTAAGCCTTTCAGTCACTGGGCTCCTCACTCACTAAGCCGCTCAGTCACTGGGCTCCTCACTCACTAAGCCTCTCAGCTCACTGGGTCTCCTCACTCACTAAGCCCACTCAGTACTGGGCTCCTGTCACACACTAAGCCCTCAGCTCACTGGCTACCTCACTCACTAAGCCTTTCATTAACTGGGCTCCTCATCTCACTACTCACGCCTCCTCATTCTCTGGGCTCCTCACACACTTATCTCCTCCACACTAAGCTCTCCTTCACTGGCTCCCTCACTCTCTAACCTTCATCCTTCAATGGGCTCCTCACTCACAAAGCTCATACCCGAGGGTCTCCTCACATCACTAAGGCCTCTCAGTCACTGGGGCGTCCGACTCCACAAAGCCTCTCACTCCCCACTGCTCCTCACTCACTAAGCCTTTCAGTCACTGGTCTCTTCACTCACTAAGCCTCTCAGTCACTGGTCTCTTCACTCACTAAGCCTCTCAGTCACTTGGCTCCTCACTCACAAGCCTCTTCAGTCCCTGGCTCCACACTCACAAAGAAGCCTCTCAGTCACTGGGCTCCTCACTCAGTAAGCCTCTCAGTCACTGGGCTCCTCACTCACTAATCCTCTCAGTCACTGGGCTCCTCACTCACTAAGCCTTTCCATCACTGGGCTCCACACTCACCTAACTTTATCAGTCACTGTCCTCACCACTAAGCCTTTCAGTCACTGGCTCCTCACCTCACTAATCCACTGTCAGCTCACTGGGCTCCTCACTCACTAAGCCTCTCAGTCACTGGGCTCCTCACTCACTAAGCCTCTCAGTCACTGGGCTCCTCACTCACTAAGCCTCTCATTCACTGGGCTCCTCACTCACTAAGCCTCTCAGTCACTGGGCTCCTCACTCACTAAGCCTCTCAGTCACTGGGCTCCTCACTCACTAAGCCTTTCATTAACTGGGCTCCTCACTCACTAAGCCTCTCAGTCTCTGGGCTCCTCTCTCACTAGGCTCCTCACTCACTAAGCCTCTCAGTCACTGGGCTCCTCACTCACTAAGCCTCTCCTTCACTGGGCTCTTCACTCTCTAAGCCTCTTAGTCACTGGGCTCCTTACTCACTGAGCCTCTCCTTCACTTGGCTCTTCACTCGATAAGCCTCTCATCAGCTGATGGCTCCTTTACTCTAAGCCTCTCATTCACTGGGCTCCTCACTCACTAAGCCTCTCCTTCACTGGGCTCTTCACTCTCTAAGCCTCTTAGTCATTGGGCTCCTTACTCACTGAGCCTCTCCTTCACTTGGCTCTTCACTCGATAAGCCTCTCAGTCACGTGGCTCCTAACTCTCTAAGCCTCTCAGTTACTGGGCTCCTCACTCACTAAGCCTCTCAGTCATTGGTCTCCCTCACTCGCTAAGCCCTCTCAGTCTCTGGGGCTCCCTCAATCCTCACACACTAAGCCTTTCAGTCACTGCTCTCTTCACTCACTAAGCCTCTCATCCACTGGCTCCTCCTCACTAACTCTCAGTCACGGGCGTCCTCCACTCACAAAGCCTTTCAGTCACTGCTCTCTTCACTCACTAAGCCTCTCAGTCACTGGGCTCCTCACTCACTAAGCCTCTCAGTCACTGGGCTCTTCACTCACTAAGCCTCTCTGTCACTGGGCTCCTCACTCACTAAGCCTGTCATTCATTGGGCTCCCACTCAGCTAACCTCTCAGTCACTGAGGGCTCCTCACTTCACTAAGCCTTTCAGTTCACTGGGCTCCTCTCTCACTAAGCCTTTCAGTCACTGGGCTCCTCACTCCCTAAGCCTTTCAGTCACTGGGCACCTCACTCACACGTGGTCACAAAGCCGCCTCAGTCACTGGGCTCCTCAACTCACTAAGCATCACAGTCACTGGCTTCTCACACACTAACCTTTCAGTCTCTGGCCACCTCACTCACTAAGCCTCTTGAGTCCCAGGGGACTGGGCTCCTCACTCACTAAGCCTTCAATAACTTGGGCTCCTCACTCACTAAGCTCTCGTCTCTGGCTCCTCACTCAACTAACCATTTCAGTCAACAGGCCTCCTACACTACACTGAAGCCGCTCAGTCACTGTGCTCCTCACGATCCCTAATGCCTCTCATCCACTGGGCTGTCCTCACTCACTAGACCTTCTCATATCACGGGGCTCCTCACCACAAAGCCCTCGCAGTCCCTGGGCTCCTCACTTACTAAGCCTTTCATTAACTGGGCTCCTCACTCACTAAGCCTCTCAGTCTCTGGGCTCCTCACTCACTAGGCTCCTCACTCACTAAGCCTCTCCTTCACTGGGCTCCTCACTCACTAAGCCTCTCCTTCACTGGGCTCCTCACTCACTAAGCCTCTCAGTCACTGGGCTCCTCACTCACTAAGCCTCTCAGTCACTGGGCTCCTCACTCACTAAGCCTTTCAGTCACTGGTCTCTTCACTCACTAAGCCTCTCAGTCACTGGTCTCTTCACTCACTAAGCCTTTCAGTCACTGAGCTCCTCACTCACTAAGCCTCTCCTTCACTTGGCTCATCACTCGATAAGCCTCTCAGTCACGTGGCTCCTTACTCTCTAAGCCTCTCAGTCACTGGGCTCCTCACTCACTAAGCCTCTCAGTCACTGGGCTCCGCACTCACTAAGCCTCTCAGTCACTGGTCTCTTCACTCACTAAGCCCGTTCGAGTCCACTGGCAACTCACTCACTAAAGCCTTTCATTCCACTGGCTCCTCTACCACTAAAGCCTCTCCAGTCACCTGGGCTTCCTCACTCACAAAGTCCTCTCAGTCCCTGGGCTCCTCACTCTCTAAGCCACTCATCGACTGGGCTCCGCACTCAACTTTAAGCCTCTCAGTCACTGGGCTCCTCACTCACTAAGCCTCTCAGTCACTGGGCTCCTCACTCACTAAGCCTCTCATTCACTGGGCTCCTCACTCACTAAGCCTCTCAGTCACTGGGCTCCTCACTCACTGGGCTCCTCACTCACTAAGCCTCTCCTTCACTGGGCTCCTCACTCACTAAGCCTCTCCTTCACTGGGCTCCTCACTCACTAAGCCTCTCAGTCACTGGGCTCCTCACTCACTAAGCCTCTCAGTCACTGGGTTCCTCACACACTACAGCCTTTCAGTCACTGATCCATCACTCACAAGCCTCTCAGTCACAGGCACCTAACTCACTAGCCTCACAGTCACTGTGCTTCTTTCACTCAAAAAAACGTAAGCCTCTCAGTCACTGGGCTCCTCACTCACTAAGCCTCTCAGTCACTGGTCTCCTCACTCACTAAGCCTCTCAGTCACTTGGCTCCTTACTCTCAAGCCTCTCAGTCATCTGTCTCTCACTCACAATAGCCCTTTTAAAGGTCCCAACCCTGGGGCTCCATCACTCACTAAGCCTCTCAGTCACTGGGCTCCTCACTCACTAAGCCTCTCATTCACTGGGCTCCTGTCCCCTGAGGCTGTGTCCCCTGAGGCTGTGACCCCAGAGGCTATGGCTCCTCAGGCTGTGTCCCATGAGGCTGCGTCCACTGGGGGTGCGCACCTCACCTTACCAATCACTAATCTAGAAGATTCCATAGAAGTGGAGGCGACGCGTGTGAGGGGAGAAGCTGACTCAATGTCTCGTCCTTCACAGTCTGAACAGGAGCTGGAGGTACCATGTGCCTGGCGCCTCCAGTACGAGGGCTCGGTAACTCTGTTCTCCCTGCAGGTTCGGCGTCGCCTTCAGTTATTACGGCATCAGCTTTCACGTCACCGGCTTCAGCCTCAGCCCCTTCCTCATCCACTTCGTCTTTGGCGCCATTGAGATTCCAGCAAAGATAAGCGTCTACCTCCTGCTGGACCGCATCGGCCGCAAAGTGTGCCAAGGAGGCTCCCTGATCATGACCGCAGTCTGCATAGCCCTCACGTGCCTCATACCTCCAGGTAACCTCCCACTGTACCTCATACCTCCAGGTAACCTCCCTCTGTACCTCCTCATATATCCTCATATACCTCATACCTCCAGGTAACCCCCCCCCTGTACCTCCTCATATACCCTCACATGCCTCATACCTCTAGGTCAGAGGTTCCCAACCCTAGTCCTCAAGGCACACCAACAGGTCATGTTTTCTGGCTTTCCTTAGCATTGCACAGGTGAAGTCATTATTGGCAGTGCATTCTGCACCGGTGATATCATTATTGTCAGTGCATTCTGTGGGAGATCCTGAAAACATGACCTGTTGGTGTGCCTTGAGGACTGGAGTTGGTGTACACTGCTCTAGGTAACCTGCCCCTGTATCTCATACCTCGAGTTAACCAGACCCCCTGTGCCTCCTCATATACCCGCACATGCCTCATACCTCTAGGTAACCTCCCCCTGTACCTCATACCACCAGGTAACCCCCCCCCCCCGTGCCTCCTCATATACCCTTACATGCCTCATACCTCCAGGTAACCTCCCCCTGTGCCTCATACCTCCAGGTAACCTCCCCCTGTATCTCATACCTCCAGGTAACCTCCCCCTGTACCTCCTCATATACCCTCATATACCTCATACCTCCAGGTAACCTCCCCCTTTACCTCATACCTCCAGGTAACCTCCCCCTGTACCTCCTCATATACCCTCACATGCCTCATACCTCAAGGTAACCTCCCCCTGTACCTCATACCTCCAGGTAAAACCCCCCCTGTAATCTCAACCTCCCAGGTAACCTCCCCCTGTACCTCCCTTATATACCCTCATATACCTCATACCTCCAGTTAACTTCCTCCTGTACCTCCTCATATACCCTCACATGCCTCATACCTCAAGGTAACCTCCCCCTGTACCTCATACCTCCAGGTAACCTCCCCCTGTATCTCATACCTCCAGGTAACCTCCCCCTGTACCTCCTCATATACCCTCATATACCTCATACCTCCAGGTAACCTCCCCCTTTACCTCATACCTCCAGGTAACCTCCCCCTGTGCCTCCTCATATATCCTCACATGCCTCATACCTCTAGGTAACCTCCCCCTGTACCTCATACCTCCAGGTAACCTCCCCCTGTATCTCATACCTCCAGGTAACCTCCCCCTGTACCTCCCTTATATACCCTCATATACCTCATACCCTCCAGTTAACTCCTCCTGTACCCCCCTCCCTATTTCCCCCAATCCTCATACCTCAAGGTAACCTCCCCCTGTACCTCATACCTCCAGGTAACCTCCCCCTGTATCTCCTCATATACCCTCACATGCCTCATACCTCCAGGTAACCTCCCCCTGTACCTCATACCACCAGGTAACCTCCCCCTGTACCTCCTCATATACCCTCATATACCTCATACCTCTATGTAACCTCCCCCTTTACCTCATACCTCCTGGTAACCCCCCCTGTACCTCCTCATATACCCTCATATACTTCATACCTCCAGGTAACCTCCCCCTGTGTCTCCTCATATACCCTCATATACCTCATACCTCCAGGTAACCTCCCCCTGTGCCTCATACCTCCAGGTAACCTCCCCCTGTACCTCCTCATATACCCTCATATACCTCATACCTCCAGGTAAGCTCCCCCTGTGCCTCATACCTCCAGGTAACCTCCCACTGTACCTCATACCTCCAGGTAACCTCCCCCTGTGCCTCATACCTCCAGGTAACCTCCCACTGTACCTCATACCTCCAGGTAACCTCCCCCTATACCTCCTCATATACCCTCACATGCCTCATACTTCATATACCCTCACATGCCTCATACCTCCAGGTAACCTCCCCCTGTACCTCCTCATATACCCTCACATGCCTCATATACCCTCACATGTCTCATACCTCCAGGTAACATCCCCCTCTGCCTCCTCGGATATCCTCACCCTGTACCTCATACCTCCAGGTAACCTCCCCTTGTGCCTCCTCATTTAACCTCACATGGTTCATACGTGCAGGTAACCTCACCCTGTGCCTCCTCATATACCCTCACATGCCTCATACCTCGTATACCCTCACATACCTCATACCTCCAGGTAACCTCCCCCTGTGCCTCCTCATATACCCTCACATGCCTCATACCTCCAGGTAACCTCCCCCTGTTCTGCCTCATGTACCCTCACGTGCCTCATACCTCATATACCCTCACATACCCTCACATACTTCCAACCTTCAGGTAACTTCTCACTGTACATCCTCATGTACCTTCACATACCTTATATCTCCATGTAACCTTGCCCTATACCTCCTCATCTACCCTCACATTCCTCATATACCCTCACATACCTCATACCTCTAGGTAACCTCACCCTGTGCCTCGTCATGAAAATAAATGTATAACGCCGTTCCAGCATGGGTTTATGAAGGATCGGTCCTGTCAGACTAATCTCATCAGCTTCTATGAGGAAGTCAGTGCTAGACTGGATCGGGGTGAGGCACTGGATGTCATATATCTAGATTTTTCTAAAGCATTTGATACGGTGCCACATAAAAGGTTGGTAAATAAAATGAGAATGCTTGGACTGGGGGAAAATGTGTGCAAGTGGGTAAGCAACTGGCTCACTGATAGAAAACAAAGGGTGGTAATTAACGGTACATACTCAGACTGGATCCCTGTTACTAGTGGGGTACCACAAGGTTCAGTATTGGGCCCTATCCTCTCTAACATTTTCATTAATGATCTTACACAGGGAATACACAGTAGAATATCGATCTTTGCAGACGATACTAAGCTCTGTAAAGTAATCAACACAATAGAGGATAATATGTTATTACAAAGGGATCTGGATAAGTTGGAGGCCTGGGCAGGGAAATGGCAGATGAGGTTTAATACAGATAAATGCAAGGTTATGCACATGGGGAGGAAAAATCCATTACATGATTACATGTTAAATGGAAAAACACTGGGTAAAAGTGACATGGAGAAGGACTTGGGAATCCTGGTGGACAGTAAACTTAATTGTAGCAGCCAGTGTCAGACAGCAGCAGCCAAAGCAAATAGGATCATGGGTGCATTAAAAGGGGCATAGAGGCACATGATGAGAACATTATTCTCCCATTATACAAGTCACTGGTTAGACCACACATGGAATATTGTGTACAGTTTTGGGCACCAGTGCACAGGAAAGACATTGTAGAGCTTGAACAGGTACAAAGGCGGGCAACAAAAATAATAAAAGGACTGGGTGGACTACAGTACCCAGAAAGATTAGCAAGGTTAGGAGTATTTAGTTTAGAGAAAAGAAGGCTTCGGGGGGACATAATAAATATGTTTAAATACATCAAAGGTCAATATAGAGATCTCTCCCAAGATTTATTTATACCCAGGACTGTATCTAGAACAAGGGGGCATCCTTTACGTCTTGAGGAACGAAAGTTTCTACATAAACATAGAAAGGGATTCTTTACTGTAAGAGCAGTGAGACTGTGGAACTCTCTGCCAGAGGAAATTGTCATGGTGAATTCACTAACAGAGTTCAAAAAGGGTTTGGATGCATTTCTGGAGCGTAATAATATAACAAGTTATAGTGACTGGGATTCTGGAGAAGTTTCTGGATACATTTCTAGATGTAATAATATAACAAGTTATAGTGACCGGGATTCTGGAGAAGGGTCTGGATAATTTCTAGATGTAATAATAGAACAAGCTATAGTGACCGGATTCTGGAGAAGGGTCTGGATACATTTCTAGATATAATAATATAAAAGTTATAGTGACCGGGATTCTGGAGAAGGTCTGGATACATTTCTAGGTGTAATAATATAACAATTATAGTGACCGGGATTCTGGAGAAGGGTCTGGAGACATTCTCAGATGTAATAATAGAACAAGTTATAGTGACCAGGATTCTGGAGAAGGGTCTGGATACATTTCTAGATATTAAATATAACAGTTATAGTGACCGGATTCGGGAGAAGGGTCTGGATCATTTCTAGATGTAATATCAGAGCAATTATATGACCGGGATTCGAGATGGGTCTGGAGAATTTCTACTAATAATATAACAATTGCTAGTGACCGGATTCTTGAGAAGGTCTCTGGATACATTTCTAGATGTAATATAACAAGTTATAGTGACCAGGATTCTGGAGAAGGGTCTGGATTCTGGAGAGGGGTCATTGATCCAGGGATTTTTCTGATTGCCAGATTGGAGTCGGGAAGGAATTTTTCCCTAAAATGAGGACAATTGGCTTCTACCTCATTGGGTTTTTTTTGCCTTCCTCTGGATCAACACCTTAGCACAACAGGCTGAACTGGATGGAAGTCTTGTCTTTTTTTTCGGCCTTACAAACTATGAAACTATGAAACTATATACCCTCACGTGCCTCATACCTCCAGGTAACCTCCCCTTGTATCTCTTCATATAACCTCACATGCCTCATACCTCCAGGTAACCTCCCCTTGTATCTCTTCATATACCCTCACATGCCTCATACCTCCAGGTAACCTCACCAAGTGCCACCTCATATACCCTCACATGCCTCATACCTCATGTACCCTCACATGCCTCATACCTTCAGGTAACCTCACCCTGTGCATCCTCATATACCCTCATGTAGCTTATACCTCATATACCCTCATGTACCTTATACCTCATGTACCCTCACGTACCTCATACCTCATGTACCCTCACATGCCTCATACCTTCAGGTAACCTCACCCTGTGCATCCTCATATACCCTCATGTACCTTATACCTCATGTACCCTCACGTGCCTCATACCTCCGTTTGCTTTTACCTCTGCTGTCATTGGTTTCAGGACATTGGTGCTCGGTGGTGGCCATCCTGGGGAAAGGCTTTTCGGAAGCGGCATTTACTACTGCATTCCTCTTTACGGCTGAGCTGTATCCCACTGTGCTCAGGTGCGTCCACCTCTCCGGGTCCTTCCATCTGGGGGTCTCGCTGGGTTTTGTGGGCTCAGTGAGTCGCTGAGTTAGTTGATATAGGCTGTGTGGGGCAGGATGGGGTTAGAAGATCTTGGCCGTTCTCTTATACTATAGTCTCCATGTGTCCGCTACTGACATGAATGGGTCTGAGCTGCAGTACCAGAACCAACCACTAACAAGAAAGGGCGCTGTTTGTGGAGGGGTCCGCCCTGTGCTTTATTCCCTGTGCATCCTCCTATGCTCTTGTCCTGGACCAGGCCTCTGGAGCGATCCCTCATGGCTATACGGAGATGTTGGGGTTCCTCTATAGAAGACTGAAGACATCCTCAGCACAAAGGGAGATTCTGACCTTTACATTGTAACAAATTCTCTTTCCAGACGTTGTGTCAATCAGTGATGAAGCGACGTCGACTCGTGACTCAGATACAACGTTTCGGTTTATAATAAACCTTAGACCTGTAGAGTCTAGAGAATTTGTTACAAGGTAAAGATCAGGATCTCCCTTTGTGCTGAGGACGTCTTCAGTCCCTTCCACCAGCGCCGGCGTCCACTGCGGGGCAGTTACTTCTTGGTGGATTGGTAATGGCATGGACTCAATTATCCGCCGATGACTCGTTGTCTTCTACTCTCCACAGACAGACCGGCCTGGGCTTCTGCTCCTTCATGACCAGACTTGGCAGCTCTGTGGCTCCTCTGGTCATCTTGCTGGATGACTACTGGCTGCTGCTGCCTTCGGTGGTCTTCAGCTCCATGTCCTTGTTGTCCGGGGCAGCTGCTTTCTTCTTAACCGAGACGTGTAACATCCGACTACGAGAGACCATCCAGGAGGTGGAGCTGCAGCGGTAACGTATATGCTGGGGGCCACTTTTGGACTGGCCATTGGGGGAGTGCAAGAGTCATGTGCTATAGCTGTAGGTTGGGCCCCAAGAGTCAACTCCACTGGTGGGGCCCAAGAGTCAACTCTACTGGTGGGGCCCAAGAGTCAACTCCTGGGCTCCACTTATCAGCAGAGGATGGGGTGAGGGAGGGGATAGGCGGGTAGGGTGTCATACAAGGCTCAGGAGGGAATAGGCAGGTAGGATATCATACAGAGCTCAGGAGGGAATAGGCGGGCAGGGTGTCATACAAGGCTCAGGAGGGGATAGGCACGATGTCATACAGGCCTCTGGAGGGGATAGGCGAGTAAGGTGTCATTGTTAGGAGGATAGTCAGGCAGTGTGTCATACAGAGATCAGAGATTAGAGATAGAGAGCAGCTCTCAAGGTCACATTGCAGCGATCAAAGAGGCAGAGAAGCGATCAGGGGTGCAGAGCTGAGACCCGAGACACAGAACAAAGATTAAGGGCGACATGTATGATCGGGCTTTATGCCTGTTTTTTGGCGTATACTGAGCCTCCCGGCCCGAATCCCGCTGTCGGACGCGGGGAGGCAGTGTTAGGCGCAGTGTTCGCCACTTTCGGCTGCGGCCCGCATGAAGGGGCGGGCAGTGGGCGCGGTGTGGGCGCGGGGTAGGCGTTCCGGGGCGGGACGCGCCGCGCTCGTATACTCCGAGGCATGTACGATGGCGAGTCGGCAAAGCGAGGCGCAGTGCAGCGCTCGGCAGCTCCGACAGGCAGACCTGGTTTGTTTTGGTCTAAATGCTCCGGCGGAGGCGAAGTGAAGCAAGATCGGAACATGCGAGGAAATATAGAAGATCGCGACAGAAATCTCGGCGCTCCGCTCCGTGCAGCAGGAGTATGATTCCGAAAAAATCGCCTTTATAAAGGCGGAAAACATTCTCAGAAAAGAGCTGAACGTAAAAAATACACATAATAAAAAAAAAATCACTTTCCAAAAATCTAGAACGGCGCAATATCAAGAATTAGGATATTGTAAATTGCCGGGAAATACAGTAATTCAAATTCTGAAACCTATTCTCATTGGTCGGCAGAAACCGGCCAATCAGAATAGGAGCGACAGTGAACCATTAAAACCTATGGGGAAGGATTGACCAATCAGAATCCTCCAATGGGAGAGCGAGCGACGCTCCTATGGGTTTTCTAATGCAATCTGAAATCAAACTGTACATGGCCGAAATCAAATTATTAAGACTACAGAAGTGGTCCCGATGTTATATAAAACGAATAATAATATGGGGGTAACGAAAAAAAATTTTAAATCATAAAATCATGGTTTATTTCTTTATTTTCGTTAGCCAAGGATCAATAGTATGGGTGCAACGAAAATAAAGAAATAAAAAGGATTTTATTGATTTAATATTTTTTTGCGTTACCCCCATATTATTATTCGTTTAATATACACAACGGGCAAACTTCTGTAGTCTTATCATTTGATTTCGGCCGTGTACAGTTTTGATTTCAGATTGCATTAGAAAACCCATAGAGCGTCGCCGTCTCTCCCATTGGTCCAAATAACGGCGCCTCTTTTAACTTAGCCAATCACAGAGCGCGCTCAGAATTTCTTTTCCCCATAGAACTTTATGAGAAAGTAGCTCGCGCTCTGATTGGCTAAGCTGGACGAGCCGCTTCAACCAATCAGCTCGTTTCTGCATTTTTACTCTATTTTGAACTGTCCCGCCTTTGAATATGATTGGTCAATTCTCCTCCATAGGTTATAATGGGACATTGTCGCTCCTATTCTGATTGGTCAATTCTCCTCCATAGGTTATAATGGGACATTGTCGCTCCTATTCTGATTGGTCAATTCTCCTCCATAGGTTATAACGGGACATTGTCGCTCCTATTCTGATTGGTCGGTATTATACCGACCAAGGAGAATAGCTTAAACAATTTGAATTACTGTATTTCCCGGCGATTCTCTCTATTGCAATTCCCTATGTAGCGCCGGTCTCGGCGACAAACGCGTTGTTCGGGATTTAACTGCTTTATTTGTAAAGAAGGGTTCTGCTCTTTATCTGATAATGTTTTACATTTAATAAAAATGATTTTTTGATTAATACTTCATGCCGCACGGTGCTGAGAGCCGAGATTGCATTGCGCCCATCTCTATATAGACTATAATGGGAGAAGTAGCTCGCACTCTGATGGGCTGGGATAGCCAAGCCCCCACTAGCTCAGCCAATCAGCTCTTTTCTGTCTTTTTACTGTATTTTGAACTGTCCCGCCTTTGATTTTGATTGGTCCAAACTCCTCCATAGGATATAATGGGTCTTTGTCGCTCCTATTCTGATTGGTCAATAGTTCTCCATAGGTTTTAATGGGTCTCTGTCGCTCCTATTCTGTTTGGGCTGAGCTAGCCAAGCCCCCACTAGCTCAGCCAATCAGCTCTTTTCTGCATTTTTACTGTATTTTGAACTGTCTCGCCGTGGATTCTGATTGGTCTAAACTACTCCATAGGATATAATGGGTCTTTGTCGCTCCTATTCTGATTGGTCAATAATTCTCCATAGGCTAGAATGGGTCTCTGTCGCTCCTATTCAAAATTCTGATTGGCTGAGCTAGCCAAGCCCCGCTAGCTCAGCCAATCACTTTTTTCACCATTTTTTACTGTATTTTGAACTGTCCCGCGTGGATTCTGATTGGTCATCTCTTCCCCATAGGTTTTAATGGTCACTGTCGCTCCAATTCTGATGGCCCGGTTTATGCCGACCAATGAGAATAGTTTCAGAATTTGAATTACTGTATTTCCTGCAATTTCCAATATCCTAATCTTGAATTAGGATATTTGGAAAGTGATTTTGTTTTATGTGGTTTTTTTTATAGGTTTCAGCTCTTTTCCTGAGAATGTTTTCCGCCTTTATAAAGGCGATTTTTGATTCATACTCCGCACCGACATGTGGAATGATTTCTCGCTGTTCCAGCCTGTCTCGCATCGGAACTGTTTTTCGGCGCAGCCCCCGCACTGCGCCTATGTCCCGCACTGCGCCCATGTCCCCGCACTGCCCCACACACTGGCGAGGCGCAGGGAACTTTTCCCCGCATGTATGAGTGCACCTCTCGACGGGGAATCTTTGCGCAGCCGCACTGGCTAGGCCCCGCACGCGCCGACACAGGCGAGCGCGGACTTTTCCCCGCATGTATGACCGCACTCCCTCCGGCGGAGAATCTTTGCCGCAGCGCCGCACTGCGCCTCGGTCCCGCACTGCGCCTCAAACACTGGCGAGGCGCGGCGGACTTTACATAGTATGTATGAGCGCGCCCCGGCCCCGACATAAATCACATTGAAATCAGGCGAAACGGCGCGCTCTGACCCGGCGAGATTCATACATGTCGCCCTAAACGTGTATAGCAGTGATCAAAGGTGCAGAGCAGCGACCAGAGGCACAGAGCAGAGATCAGAGACACAGAGCAAATATCTGAAGTGTAGAGGAGCAGATTAGAGATGCAGAGTGTGGTAAACCGGGCTCAGAGAGGGCTGGAAGCAGAGGTAGCCATTCTTAAAGAGGCTATGGTTCTGGTCACGACGGCTAACATAGCAACTGCACCTCTCATGCCTCTCCTGCTCCGGCACCAGTGAAGAGAGGGTCTGCACTGGATGTTGGTGGTAGTTGTTCCCCCGGAGCACACTCTGCAGGTGGTCTCTCCCTCAACTGCCTGCTGTGGATGGTGTGTGAGGTGCCCTTGATGTGCGGTGCAGAATAAACAGGCAGGAGATGGAGGGAAAATGGTAGAAATCATCTGAGGCCTCTTTACTTTCCTTAGCAAACAGTTATACACATGGCAGTGGGCATCCTTCATGTTACACCGTCCTTCAAGTTGTAGCCCAAGGCAGGGCGATGTTCCAAACCCCGGTCATTGCATAGCTATCTCTCTATCGCTCCACTCCCATGTGTCCAGAGAAGAAAAGGTTAAAGCTGACCTCTGAGCCCAGAGGCAGCACAGCCCATGTCAGGATAGCATGATGGATCGCTTCTCTGACAGCTGCAGATGAAGACACCAATACCCTGAAGGTGGATATCAGTGAGACCAATGTAGAAGAACTCAGGAGAAGACCCAGAGTAACCAATTTACAGAACCTTTCTAATATAACCTCCTAATATATCCCCACCCTGTGTTGTCATGGTGTTTCCCACAAAAGTCATAAGTAACTGCAGCTGGTTACATTTCTGCAAAACAGCATGACCTCCTAATATAACCCCTAACCTGTGCTGTCATGGTGTTTCCTACCAAAGTCATAAGTAACTGCAGCTGGTTACATTTCTGCAAAACAGCATGACTATACACCATCCACAGACATGTGCAGAAGATACCTGCTGAACACAGGAGTGAAATAGGGGACATTTATAGAACATTCTTAGTGTAATCATAGCAATAAACATGATCAAACATTTTTAACCCTTAGTAGTGTATCATACCACCTACTCCTGTATACTACATACTCCCTCACTAAAACACCAGCTGTCCTTGGCTCTGTGGACAAATGAGAAAAAAACTCTGAAAAATATAGAGCATCATAGAACCTTCACATATCAAATGATCAATCGTACCTTATTAGCAATATGAAAAGAAACTAATAACATTGCGGCAAAATGCCATTCACATTGGAAATGCAGATACATGGGAAAACTCCCAAATACTACATCGAAATGGTCCAATTGTTTGGGGCAGGGGGTCCCCAACTCCAGTCCTCACACCCCACCAACAGGTCAGGTTTTCTGGATTTCCTTAGCATTGCGCAGGTGATTTCATTATGCTGCACAGGTGAGTTGATTATTGTCAATGCTTTCTGTGGGAGATCCTGAAAACATGACCTGTTGAAGGGGCGTGAGGACTGGAGTTGGGGAACACTGGTTTGGGAGAAATGGTGACGGGGCAGGGGAAATGTACATGACTTAAACTAGTCAATGCGAAAAGGTAATGTCCATGTAGCTCTTGGGAAGGTCGAGTCTCTTGCAGGCACAACGAGGCAGAACAACACAGCAATGTACCTGCGGCTCTTGTACGGTAAAGTCTATCACAAGCAATTATTAGTAGCATTAAAGATGAACACTTTACTCACCTATAAAGAAGAGGTTATACACAAATGTAAATACATTGGTGCAAGGAGCCATATAGTCCAACCTATAGCATAACAGCTGTGGGGTGTCACACCCATCCGTCAGCCACATGACAGGATACACACATCTCCACACAATCTTACAATTAGATATAGGAAAGTAGATTTTAGTCAAATAATACCTAGATTACAGATTAGACTTCTCTTTTTATTCTTTCTCTTTCAGACCAACTAAACAAATACTTCACATATTAAAGAAAATTGTCCCCTTCTTGTTCTACCTGCTCAGCAACTTTACTAAATCCATTGCATAATTTCCTGTATACCAATCTAGCTTTTCAACACCAAACCACTCTCACTGATACTATAGCTGTACCCATTAGCAGCTTACATAGAACAAATTAAGAATCATTACCAGGAATACACCGAAAAATCCCAAAGTCCCAAACTATTCAAACAAGGAGCCTTCTGAAAACCCCAGGTGACCCGTACTTAACTCCTAAGGTACCTTTCAATTAAAACAAGGAGCCTTCTCCTAACCCCAGGTGATCCATACTTAAGTCCTAAGGTACCAACCTATTCAAACAAGGAGTCTTCTCAAAACCCCAGGTGATTCGTACTTAACTCCTAAGGTGCCAACCTATTCAAACAAGGAGCCTTGTCAAAACCCCAGGTGATCTGGACAAAACTAGCTTAGAAAAGGATTAGCGTTGAGGCAGGCCAAAAGCAAACTGAACATAAGCAAACATAAGGTCTTTTAAGGGACATGTCCGCCGTATGACAAACTATTAGGACATTTGTGTCCTTAAATTCACAGTAACATTATTAAGTTGTTGAATCTAGAGCATTCTTTCCCTTCTGTATACTTTTTGACACACCTCAGATATTCACAATTATCACCCCATAATAGAACAATATAAATCGTATAAACACATTTTTTTCCTTAAATCATTTTCTTTCTGTAAAACTTACTATAACACTCTAATTTAGAAATCCTTCCTAGCAATTCTGCTTAGCTACGTGCATCTCTCAAAACCATTGTAGACCGATGCCAAAGACTACAACAATGGATTCAGCACACCTCCCAATGAGATGGATGCAAATCACCTAGAGAAATAGACATCTTAAAAAATAACTGTTACTTGACACTATAACTTTACCTCTATCATACACTATACTGACACGTTAATAGAGCGAGCGTCAATAATCACACGACCCATTGCTGGGGTAGCCAATCCCAGGTAACAATTGTATGACAGAGCTCAAGCAGTTCCCAATAACACACATAACATGTATACCATGGGGTTCATGCACAAGTCATAAATCAAACCTCTAGCCCAAATAAAGGCAGATAAATAACTGAGCACAGTCCTACAGCTCTGGAATAGGATACACTTAAGACAAATGCGGATAACTTCCATCAGACACAACAATGATAGTAGTGCAGTACCTTACCTAAACAGATGCTTGCTATGTACAAAACCTTAAACAGCACTAGGGGGTGCATCACTGGTCATAGCGCATGTGTAAATAAGTACACAAATTCTCTATATTACTCCAAGCGCGGTACAACCCTCATCATACCTCAGTCCTGATGGGGATAGTAATCTCAAAGGAAAGCAAACCCTCAAGCAACATTAGACCAAATAATAAAACAGATTGCACCTAATTAGCATTTCAATTCCTTTTCTTCTAGAAGCTCTGAACTTACACTAAAATATACATTGTCAGCTTACTGAGTTCTCCCTGATAAATCCTATAAGCAGTAATTATACACCTTAAAACATTTTAAATCCTGTTTTGTCCCTTTTCAGAAGTCAAAACTTACTAGTGCCTCCTTTGAAATACCTCTTAAAACATTATAATACATTTGCATATCAAAACTACTTTTTGCATATTTGTATCACATGTGCTATGCCAATGTCAAGCATGCATATAACACTCATCATACAGAAAATAGAGGAAGTGATTCCAGCCGGAACACTTGTAGCATACATTATACATATTCAACACATTTTTCTTCTAAGCTCTTGCACCTTGATGAGCGCGTATAACTTCTATCAAATAAACCGATGATGGGAAGAGTACCTTTCAGCCAAAAGCACTCAGTTAAGTCATGACAAACAAGCAACGCTCGGCTGAGCTATCGCAGGCATATTAAATTACATACATTACAGATTTTCACACACAGACCTACATAAAACATCAAAATATGGCTGGGAGCCTACAATCAGGGATCCAAGCTTCTTAGGTGGCTGGAAAGCAGGAACATAACTTCACGCGCCGATGACTTGGGCTGACGCAAGGGCTGGTTTGGCTCAGGTACTTTTTCCTCAGGTGCGGACACCTTGGTTGGATACAATGTGGCAATGGAAACAGGCCCAAATGAATAGCCTGTTGCAGGGTCATGCCTCATGGCACACAATGGTGTAGGTGCTGGAGCAGAAAATGCAGCTCAAGCATAAAAAGATCGCTCTTGCCTCGTGGACTGAAACCTCAATACCCCACCCTAACAGAAGCAGGAATTTGTGCATGCAGCGCAGCAGGTGCGAAGGGGACTGCTGCCACTGGATAGGGACATTGGGCACAGCAAGACTAGAGGAAGTGTCTCGGACAGCAACAATACAGGTAATATGTATATGGTGACCTTTGGGGAAGGGGTGGCACTTCTCCTCCTCCTACAACTGCTCTCTGGAACCAACTGCTCCGGGCGACTGGCTTTAGTCGTTTCCTGGCTCAGTCTGCTCTCATCTCCAGCTGACACCTTGGCTGCTGCACTTTGCCTTGTAGGATGAGTAACAACCTCCTCCAGCTCTTGATAGAAGGTTAGCACTTCTTCCTCCTCCTCACTCCAAACTTCTCCCTCAGGGGCAGGCTCGTTCTCCTCCAGAGGAATAGGCGGGACAAATTGTTGCACGGCTGTGGCCCAGTATCCTCATGACGGCATACATTTGGTGTATCGTACCCTTTGACTGGGTACCAGGTTGTAGTACTATCTCAGCAGGTCCTAGCATTTCACTGACCTTGTATTGATTAAGACTTCATCGCCCGTATTCTCCTTCTTAATAAAGCCATAGCCTGCGTGAATATCAAAGCACTGGACTACGCAGTTCGTGCGACACTTTCAGACCCAGGTGGCAGAGGTGTTGATGCCATTCCCAAAGTCCGCTGCATCCCGCTCAGCCTTTAAGAACTCGTCTTTATGCCAAGTGACCTTATGCAGGTCGTACCTCACATGGTTCTTCCAATGCATGACAGGTACTGCTGGCGTGCCTGTCGCATCTCAAGCATCTTTGCCTGTCTGGATCTCTGGTTACACAGCAGACTGTGGCTGGACTTGTTGGGTAGCCGATGGTCCGGGTGCAGGCTCTTGGGGTCGCTCACCCACCTGAGGTATAGGCTCTGATGTCTTTTTGGCCTCTACAGAGCCAGCACTCTCCTCAGATAGCACTCTGGCTGGGTTAGGCTCTTCTTTACCCACCAAGGCAGCCTCCATCTGCACAGACACCAACTGCAGGGCCAACTCCTCCAAAATATGGGGTTCATCTCCAAAACTCCACTGCAGTTCAGGACTGGGTGGATCAGCCTGATCAATAGTGAACTGTAGTGGCACCACCACATATGATTTCTCTCGCCAAACTAGCTGCCACTCCCACTCCTTGCAAACAAGTGGATCATGATACAGTGGAACTGGGGGAGGTCCCCAGACATAGGCACCACTCCCTCACTATTTCGACACCACTCCTCTATCTTCTGGCGCCATTCTGCATGGACAGGAAATGACTCTTATTGGGATCACATAAAGTTAAAGGGGTTGTCTCACTACATTGATTCATCTCACCTCAGTCCTGTTATCTTGGTTTCACCTTGAATTCAGGGGCGTGTTTACTGGCTTCTACTAGGCTGCAGTAGAAGCCAGGTCTGTAGCTATAGCAACCAGTGCTGGAAGCCTATCAGGAGATATCAAACAGGTCTGTAGCTATAGTGACCTGAGGAGCTGATGAAGACCATACAAGAGGGGATATCTAGGAATAGGTAGGACACTGTTAATTGACACATATTACAAAGTGACTTGTTTTTGCAAGATCTTTAACATAGAAATCAATCCTTGTAGTGAGACGACCCCTTTAAGGATGGCAGTTGTGGTTTTCTTACATTTCCCATGCGACAAAGACTTAACAACTTGCAATCCACTCAGTTGGAACAAACACAATTCTTCTTAGTACTCTCAGTCCATAGCTTTTCAAATAAAGATGGTAGGATTGACAAGATGGCGAGAACATTGAGGGACATCTTGGTTACAGGTCACACTAAGCTCCTCCTGCTTGTGACGCCATTTTTGTGGTTTTGCGGAGAGGCACGGAGGGAGGCAGAGGAGAGGGAGATGGGAGCAGCTGCCACACACACTTCGTTACCCGAACCTTCTCGTGCTCCTCCGGCACCAGTGAAGAGGGGCTCTGCACTATTGATTGTGGTAGTTGTTGTTCCCCGTGGACACACTCTGAAGGTGTTCTCTTCCTCAACTGCCTGCATGAAATGGTGTGCGAGGTGCCCTTGATGTGCAGTGCAGAATAAGCATGCAGGAGACAAAGGTTCAATGGTTTCAAATCATTCAAGGCCTCTTTACTTTCCTTAGTAAGCAGTTATACACATGGCAGTGGGCATCCTTCATGTTACACCATCATTCAAGTTGTAGCCACTCTGTACACCAAGGCAGGGCGATGTTACTAAACCTGGTCCCTTGCATAGCTACCTCTCTATCGCTGTACTCCTATGCAGCCAGGGAAGAAAAGGTTTACAGCTGACCTCCGAGCCCAGAGGCAGCATAGTCCGTGTCAGGATAGCATGATGGATCGCTTCACCGTCAGCTGCAGATGAAGACACTAATACCCTGAAGGTGGATATCAGTGAACCCCATGTAGAAGAACTCAGGAGAAGACCCAGAGTAACCAATTTACTTTTCTTATATAACCTCCTAATCTACCCCCACCCTGTGTTGTCATAGTTTTTCCCGCCAAAGCCTTGAGTGACTGCAGCTGGTTACATTTCTGCAAAACAGCATGACTATACACAATCCACAGACAGGTGAAGAAGGTACCAGCTGAACACAGGGGTGAAATAGGGGACATTTCTAGAACATTCTTAGTGCAATCATAGCAGAAAACAGTGCAATTATCAATAAACATTATCAATTATTTTTAACCATTTAGTAGTTTACCACCTACTCCTGTATACTACAAGAGCAGCAATCAGGAATGCAGAGCAGCGATCAGAGGAGCAGAGCAGCGATCAGGGGTGCAAAGCAGCAATCAGGGGTGCAGAGCAGTGATTATGGGTGCAGAGCAGCGATCAGGGGTGCAGAGCAGTGATCAGGGGTGCAGAGCAGCAATCAGGGGTGCAGAGCAGTAATCATGGGTGCAGATCAGCGATCAGAAGAGCAGAGCAGTGATCAGAGGAGCAGAGCAGTGATCAGAGGAGCAGAGCAGTGATCAGGGGAGCAGAGCAGCGATTAGAGGAGCAGAGCAGAGATCAGGGGTGAACAGCAGGGCAGCAGAGAAGCAATCAGTGGAGCAGAGAAGTGTTGAGAGGAGCAGAGCGGTGATCAGAGGAGCAGAGCAGCGATCAGAGGAGCAGAACAGTGATCAGAGGAGTAGAACAGTGATCAGGAGTGCAGAGCAGTGATCAGGGGAGCAGAGCAGCAATCAGAGGAGCAGAGCAGTGATCAGAGGAGCAGAGCAGCGATCAGGTGAACAGCAGCGATCAGTGGTGCAGTGCAGTGATCAGAGGAGCAGAGCAGCGATCAGGGGTGCAGGGCAGCAATCAGAGGAGCAGAGCAGTGATCAGGGGTGCAGAGCAGTGATCAGAGGAGCAGAGCAGCGATCAGGAGTGCAGAGCAGCGATCAGGGGTGCAGAGCAGTGATCAGAGGAGAAGAGCAGCGATCAGAGTAGCAGAGTAGCGATCAGAGGAGCAGAGCAGTGCTCAGGGGAGCAGAGCAGTGATCAGCGGAGCAGAGCAGTGATCAGGGGAGCAGAGCAGTGATCAGGGGTGCAGAGCAGCGATCAGGGGAGCAGAGCAGCTATCAGGGGAGCAGAGCAGCGATCAGGGGTGCAGAGCAGTGATCAGAGGAGCAGAGCAGCGATCAGGGGAGGAGAGCAGAGATCAGAGTAGCAGAGCAGCGATCAGGGGTGCAGAGCAGTGATCAGAGGAGCAGAGCAGCGATCAGGGGAGCAGAGCAGAGATCAGGGGTGCAGAGCAGAGATCAGAGTAGCAGAGCAGTGATCAGGGGAGGAGAGCAGTGATCAGGGGAGCAGAGCAGAGATCAGAGTAGCAGAGCAGTGATCAGGGGAGCAGAGCAGTGATCAGGGGAGCAGAGCAGCGATCAGAGGAGCAGAGCAGCGATCAGAGTAGCAGAGCAGCGATCAGGGGAGCAGAGCAGCGATCAGGGGAGCAGAGCAGTGATCCGGGGAGCAGAGCAGCGATCAGCGGAGCAGAGCAGTAATCATGGGTGCAGATCAGCGATCAGACGAGCAGAGCAGCAATCAGAGGAGCAGAGCAGCGATCAGGGGAGCAGAGCAGCGATCAGAGGTGCAGAGCAGTGATTATGGGTGCAGAGCAGCAATCGGGTGCAGAGCAGAGATCAGAGTAGCAGAGCAGTGATCAGGGGAGCAGAGCAGTGATCAGGAGAGCAGAGCCGAGATCAGAGTAGCAGAGCAGAGATCAGGGGAGCAGAGCAGTGATCAGGGGTGCAGGGCAGTGATCAGAGGAGCAGAGCAGCGATCAGAGTAGCAGAGCAGCAATCAGGGGAGCAGAGCAGCGATCAGGGGAGCAGAGCAGTGATCAGGGGAGCAGAGCAGCGATCAGGGGAGCAGAGCAGCAATCAGGGGAGCAGAGCAGCGATCAGGGGAGCAGAGCAGTGATCAGGGGTGCAGAGCAGCGATCAGAGTAGCAGAGCAGCAATCAGAGGAGCAGGGCAGTGATCAGTGGAGCAGAGCAGCGATCAGGGGAGGAGAGCATAGATCAGAGTAGCAGGGCAGCGATCAGGGGAGGAGAGCAACAATCAGGGGTGCAGAGCATTGATCAGGGGTGCAGAGCAGCAATCAGAGGAGCAGAGCAGCGATCAGGGGAGGAGAGCAGAGATCAGAGTAGCAGAGCAGCGATCAGGGGAGCAGAGCAGTGATTATGGGTGCAGAGCAGAGATCAGGGGAGCAGAGCAGTGATCAGAGGAGCAGAGCAGTGATCAGGGGAGCAGAGCAGAGATCAGGGGAGCAGAGCAGCGATCAGGGGTGCAGAGCAGTGATTATGGGTGCAGAGCAGAAATCAGGGGTGCAGAGCAGAGATCAGAGTAGCAGAGCAGTGATTATGGGTGCAGAGCAGCAATCAGGGGTGCAGAGCAGCGATCAGGGGAGGAGAGCAGTGATCAGGGGAGCAGAGCAGTGATTATGGGTGCAGAGCAGAGATCAGAGTAGCAGAGCAGCGATCAGGGGAGGAGAGCAGTGATCAGGGGAGCAGGGCAGCGATCAGGGGTGCAGAGCAGAGATCAGAGTGGCAGAGCAGTGATCAGGGGAGCAGGGCAGCGATCAGGGGAGCAGAGCAGCGATCAGGGGAGCAGAGCAGAGATTAGGGGAGCAGAGCAGAGATCAGGGGAGCAGAGCAGCAATCAGAGGAGCAGAGCAGTGATCAGGGGAGCAGAGCAGAGATCAGAGTAGCAGAGCAGTGATCAGGGGAGCAGAGCAGAGATCAGGGGAGCAGAGCAGAGATCAGGGGAGCAGAGCAGTGATCAGGGGAGCAGAGCAGAGATCAGGGGAGCAGAGCAGAGATCAGGGGAGCAGAGCAGTGATCAGTTCGGATGTTGTCCAGCTGAGCTGGCTGCTCAGTGATGCTGTCAGGGTGTCCTCACTTTACGGCTGCTTATAATGCTCCTGTTCTCCTGCAGGGCTCCGACTCCACAGCGGGTGAAGGGAGAAGACGACTCTATGTGCAGGAACGGCCGAATCCAACAGAACCAAGACCCTGCCCCACATCAAACGGAGAAACCCGGATTTCGTTCCCCCTCCCCCCACTGACCGCCCCCCACAGGATGATGGACATTTCATGGTGACTCCCCATTAAAACATCTCAAACTAAACGTCTGTTGTCTTTATGTATCCCATGACCCCAAAACATGGACCCACAAGAGACACAGAGACCCCCCACAGTGATCACTATGTGACTCCCCTCATAGACACCAACATCCCTCAGCCCAAAATGACTGCCAAACTACAGAAGGCGGATGCCCGGATCGAGCAGGGGCTTCTCCCAGAGACCCTACATCTACAAGACATGGAATCAGCAGTCAATAGGGGCCTGATGTACAGTGAACCCCAGAGCTGTAATCACACTTCTCCTACATTATATCTTATCCCATAGCTGCAAAAAGAGCTGCACTCAAAATTCTGCTGTTTTGACCGGGCTGCAATTTAAGGGGACTGTGACCAGGCTGCACTCTACACGACGACTGTGACCAGGCTGCACTCTACACGAGGACTGTGACCAGGCCACACTCTACACGAGGACTGTGACCGGGCTGCACTCTACACGAGGACTGTGACTGAGCTGCACTCTACACGGAGACTGTGACTGAGCTGCACTCTACACAAGGACTGTGACCGTGCTGCACTCTACACGGGGACTGTGACCGAACTGCACTCTACACGAGGACTGTGACCGGGCTGCACTCTACACGAGGACTGTGACTGAGCTGCACTCTACACGGGGACTGTGACCGGGCTGCACTCTACACGAGGACTGTGACTGAGCTGCACTCTACACGAGGACTGTGACTGAGCTGCACTCTACCCGGGGACTGTGACCGGGCTGCACTCTACACGAGGACTGTGACTGAGCTGCACTCTACACGGGGACTGTGACAGGGCTGCACTCTACACGAGGACTGTGACCCGGCTGCACTCTACACGAGGACTGTCACAGTGCTGCACTCTACACGTGGACTGTGACAGCGCTGCACTCTACACGTCGACTGTGACCGGGCTGCACTCTACACGGGGACTGTGACCGGGCTGCACTCTACAAGAGGACTGTGACTGAGCTGCACTCTACACGAGGACTGTGAACGGGCTGCACTCTACACGGGACTGTGACTGAGCTGCACTCTACACGAGGACTGTGACCGGGCTGCACTCTACACGTGGACTGTGACTGAGCTGCACTCTACACGAGGACTGTGACCGGGCTGCACTCTACACGAGGACTGTGACCTGGCTGCACTCTACACGAGAACTGTGAGAGGGCTGCACTCTACACAGGGACAGTGACAGTGCTGAACTCTACACGGGGACTGTGACCGGTCTGCACTCTACACGAGGACTGTGACCAGGCTGCACTCGACACGAGGACTGTGACCGGGCTGCACTCTACACGTGGACTGTGACCGGGCTGCACTCTACACGGGGACTGTGACTGAGCTGCACTCTACACGAGGACTGTGACCGGGCTGCACTCTACACGGGGACTGTGACCGGGCTGCACTCTACACGGGGACAGTGACCGTGCTGCACTCTACACGAGGACTGTGACTGAGCTGCACTCTACACGGGGACTGTGACCGGGCTGCACTCTACACGGGGACTGTGACCGGGCTGCACTCTACACGGGGACTGTGACCAGGCTGCACTCTACACGGGGACTGTGACCGGGCTGCAATTTAAGGGGACTGTGACCGGGCTGCACTCTACACGGGGACTGTGACTGAGCTGCACTCTACACGGGACTGTGACTGAGCTGCACTCTACACGAGGACTGTGACTGAGCTGTACTCTACACGAGGACTGTGACCAGGCTGCACTCTACACGGGGACTGTGACTGAGCTGCACTCTACACGGGGACTGTGACTGAGCTGCACTCTACACGGGGACTGTGACCGGGCTGCACTCTACACGGGGACTGTGACTGAGCTGCACTCTACACAGGGACTGTGACCAGGCTGCACTCTACACGGGGACTGTGACTGAGCTGCACTCTACACGGGGACTGGGACTGGGCAGCACTCTACACGGGGACTGTGACTGAGCTGCACTCTACACGGGGACTGTGACTGAGCTGCACTCTACACGCGGACAGTGACCGGGCTGCACTCTACACGGGGACTGTGACGGAGCTGCAATCTAAACGGGGACTGTGACCGAGCTGCACTCTACACGGGGACTGTGACCGAACTGCACTCTACACGGGACTGTGACTGAGCTGCACTCTACACGGGGACTGTGACCAGGCTGCACTCTACACGAGGACTGTGACCGGGCTGCACTCTACACGGGGACTGTGACCGGGCTGCACTCTACACGAGGACTGTGACCGGGCTGCACTCTACACGGGGACTGTGACAGGGCTGAACTCTCCACAGGGACTGTGACCAGGCTGCACTCTACACGAGGACTGTGACTGAGCTGCACTCTACACGGGGACTGTGACCGAACTGCACTCTATACGGGGACTGTGACCGAGCTGCACTCTACACGGGGACTGTGACCGAACTGCACTCTACACGGGGACTGTGACCGGGCTGCACTCTACACGGGGACTGTGACCGGGCTGCACTCTACACGAGGACTGTGACTGAGCTGCACTCTACACGAGGACTGTGACTGAGCTGCACTCTACACGGGGACTGTGACCGCGCTGCACTCTACACGGGGACTGTGACCACGCTGCACTCTACACGGGGACTGTGACCGGGCTGCACTCTACACGGGGACTGTGACCAGGCTGCACTCTACACGAGGACTGTGACTGAGCTGCACTCTACACGAGGACTGTGACTGAGCTGCACTCTACACGGGGACTGTGACCGGGCTGCACTCTACACGACGACTGTGACCAGGCTGCACTCTACACGACGACTGTGACCAGGCTGCACTCTACACGGGGACTGTGATCAGGCTGCACTCTACACGAGGACTGTGACACTGCACTCACACGGGGACTGTGACCTGAGCTGCACTCTACACGGGACTGTGACCGGGCTGTACTCTACACAGGGACTGTGACCAGGCTGCACTCTACACGAGGACTGTGACTGAGCTGCACTCTACACGGGGACTGTGACTGGCTGCACTCTACACGAGGACTGTGACAGAGCTGCAAATCAAAACGAGGACTGTGACCGGCTGCACTCACACGGGGAACTGTGACCGGCTGCACTCTACACGGGGACTGTGACCGGCTGCACTCTACAACGAGACTGTGACCTGAGGCTGCACTCTACACGAGGACTGTGACCAGGCTGCACTCTACACGGGACTGTGACCGCTGCACTCTACACGGGGACTGGGACGGGCTGCCACTCTACACAGGGGACTGTGACCGGGCTGCACTCTAACAGGAGGACTGTGACCGGCTTTTCACTACAAAAGTGGACTGTGACCGCTGGCAATCTACACGGGGACTGTGACTGGGCTGCACTCTACACGGGACCCGTGACCGGCTGACTCTACACGGGACTGTGACCAGGCTGCATTTTACACGGGACTGTGACGGGCTGCACTCTAACGAGGGCTGTGACCAGGCTGCACTCTACACGGGACTGTGACGGCTGCACTTTTACACGGGACTGTGACCGGCGCACTCACACGAGGACTGTGACCGGCTGACTCTACAAAACGGGACTGTGACGGCTGCACTCTACACGGGGACTGTGACCGGCTGCATCTACACGGGACTGTGACGGGCTGCACTCTACACGGGACGTGACTGGGCTGCACTCTACACAGGGACGTGACCGGCTGACTCTACACGGGACTGTGGACTGAGCTGCACTCTAAAACGGGACTGTGACCGGGCTGCACTCTACACGGGGACTGTGACCAGTGCACTCTACACGAGGACTGTGACCAGCTGCACTACACGAAGGACTGTGACCCGGCTTACTCTACCCGTGGACTGTGATGGGGTTGCTTACACGGGACTGTGAACAGGCTGATTCTACACGGGATGTGACTTAGCTGCACTCTCCCCCGGGACTGACCGGGCTTGCACTCACACGGGGACTTTGGGCTCCTTCTACACGGGGATTGGACCCCGGATCACTCTTTCACGAGGTATGTGGGCAGGCTGCCTCACACGGGACTGTTTGGGCTGCACTCTACAGGGGGACTGGACCGGCCAGCACCCCACACAGGACTGTGACTGGCTGCAATTACACGGGGACTGTGGGGGACCTTGGGCTGCACCTACACGAGACTGTGACCGTGCTGCACTCACACGGGACTGTGACGGCTGCACTCTACACGGGACTGTGATCAGGGCTGCACTTAACGGGACTGTACCGGCTGCACTCTACACGGTGGGACTGTGACCGGCTGCACTCTACACGGGGGCTGTGACGGGTGCACCTACACGGGGACGGCCGGCTGCCCCACACGGACTTGACGGGCTGCCTTTCAGGGGGCTGTGACGGCTGATTACACGGGACTGTGAGGTGACTTCACGGGACTGTGACCGGCTGCCTCTACACGGGGACTGTGACCGGCTGCACTTACAGGGAAACTGGACCGGGGGGACTCTACCGGACGTGCAGCTGCACTCTACCGGGACTGTGAACGGCTGCACCCACGGGACTGGGAAGTGAACTACACGGGGGCTGTATTTTGGGCTGACTCTACAGGGGATGTAAACTGATCACACGGGGCTGGACGGGGCTGCACTCTACCGGGGCTGTAAGGGCGCCTTTCCGGGACTGTGACCGGCTTTACTTACACAGACTGGGAGGCTGATTAAACGGGGACGTGACCGGGCGCACTCTACACGGGGCTGGCCGGCTGCATCTACCGGGACTGTGTAGCTGACTTACAGGGGCTGTGACGGCTAAATCTACACGGGACTGTGACCGGCTGACTCCCGGCTGTTGGGCTTCACTCTAAAAACGGGGCGTGACCGGCTGGATCACACGGGACTGTGACCGGGCTTTACTCACACGGGGGCTGTGACCGGCGCATTTTAACAAGATGTACCGGCGCCCTACAGGGACTGTGACCGGCTGCACCTACAAGGGGACTGTACCGGCTGCATCTACCACGGGACGGGGAAGGTGCACTTACCGGGGGGTGTGGGGGGGCGCCCTTTTACACAGAGTGAGGGCTGCCTCACCGGGGATGTGACCGGGTGCCTACCGGGACTTTTACCGGGGTGTCCTAAAAAGGCTGTTTTCCACCCCATTCTAAACGGGACCCCCCGGGGGCTGTTGGGGTGACTTACAGGGGAGTGACCGGCGCACACAGGGGACTGTACCGGTGCATCACAGAGGAAAATTAAAAATTTGGGCTTTTTTTTTTTTTTCACCCACACAAAAAATGGTGGCTCACTCCCCAAGGGGCGTCCTGCACTCTACCCCCCTTGGGGACTTACCGGGTGACTATAACACTTTGTATTACCTTACATGGGGCTACTTCTTAAACCTTTAAAAAGGGATAAAACCGGGCGCTCACAAAAGGGGGGTTTTTGGGCTCCTCTACACGGGGCTGTAAAACCCTTATTAAAAGGATTGGGGTGAAGGTATCAACGGGACTTAGGGTGATTAACCCCGGGTGTCCCAGGCTATTACAGACGGGCTTGACCACGACCTCACGGGAAATGACCCCTTAAATTTTACGGGGACTTTGAAAGGGCTGCCCTCTTCAAGTTTTGGAACCGGGGGCACTCTACACCAAAAGAACCGTGTTTTAACCGGGTGATCAAAGGGCTGTGAGGGGGTACTCTCCAGCGTACCACCCTATTTACACAAAAGGACTTGACTGACTGCACTTAATACTTGGACCAGGGATTAACAACTGTGACGGGGTGGTCTAAGAACAGGGACTGTGACCGGACTGCACTCTACACGGGGACTGTGACCGGGCTGCACTCTACACGGGGACTGTGACCGGGCTGCACTCTACACGGGGGCTGTAATTGGGCTGCACTCTACACGGGGACTGTGACCGAGCTGTACTCTACACGGGGACTGTGACTGAGCTGTACTCTACACGGGAACTGTGACCGGGCTGCACTCTACACGGGGACTGTGACTGAGTATTGCTTATGTATCGGATCAGAAAGCAACACATTCCAAAATTTCCATAAAGCCAATTTGTTCCTATAACTGAAACATAGAGATAAACCTCACCTCCGATGCATTGTGTTTGGCTTCTTCGTCCTTGAGGAGTACATTCCGATATGCATCACGTGCTCTTTTCAATCCGGTTTGTATCCATTTCTCTTTACACCTCCTTTTCAGAAATCTAGAGCATAACTCCGAAGCTTGTCTCTCAAAGTATGGATTCTTTGGACAAATTCTTTTACACCACAAAAATTGGCCAACCGCTATATTCCTTATGATGTATGATGGATGAGATGAACTGGCGTCAAGCAAAGGGTTCACAGTTTTTTATGGAAAAGATCAGTGTTGATAAATCCAGAATCATCCACCTGATGGACAACATCCAGGAAACCAATCATCTGACGACCAAATTTATTGGTCAACTTAATGTTCAAACCATTTCGATTCAAGTTGCAAATGAAGTCCTCCAGGATATGGAACGCTGCCTTATCATAATGATATCATCCATATATCGATACCAAGTTTGAACCTTTTTAACATGATCAACAGGGTCTGTGAAAAAGATACTTCTCTCCCACCATCCCAAAAATAAATTCGCATATGAGGGAGCACAAGACGCCCCATCGCCGTTCCCTGTGTCTGCAAATAAAAACTCTCCCGGAACAGAAAAAATGTATGGGCCACATGTATGAAAACTGTCTTGGTCTAAGACTTTCTTTGTTGCCTATAGCAACCAATCAGAGCACCCCTTACATTTCATTTAGTGCTCTGAAAGAATGCAACGGGTGCTCTGATTGGTTGCTATGGGCAACAAAAATTGAGAAGAGCACGTGATACACATCGGAATGTACTCCTCAAGGATGAAGACAGTTTTCATACATCTCCCCCTATGTGTCAATGCGAATTCCAACAGTTGTAAAATTAGCTCAGTATGTGGGTTGTAAGAAAAAAACAAGACCATCCTGATGTTGGAGCAAACGTGTAGTTGACGTTACATGTTACTAAGAATGTATCCTAAGTCCCTAAGATAAGATGGCAGAACTTCAACCAAGGGTTGTAGCACAAAGTCAATTTACTTATAGATAGGTTCGCATGGGCACTATTGAACACCATTGGCCGTCCCGGGAGATTTGTCTCATTCTCATGGATTTTGGGTAACAAATAAAACATAGGAAAGGTAGGAATGGTGGGAGAGGAAATACACAGACAATCCCATTGTTTTCTAGTAATAATACCTTTCTCAAAAGCCTCATTAAGGATGGCAAACAAATCCTGTTGATATTTCAAGAGGGGATTAAACGTCAGTCGCTTACAGTGGGAACTAAGTTGTCTGAGGGCCTCATGCTCATACATCTTGGTCGGCCAAATGACGATGATGCCTCCGTTGTCCGCAGGCTCAATCACAATGTCACTACTTTGCTGTAATTCCCTTAGAGCCAATCTCGGCTTTCGTGCACAATTATCATCCAAAATGTGAGTAGAGAATTTCTGAAACTCCGCACTCACCAGATCAACAAGGATAAATGGGAAATGGGGGAACAAGAGAAGACAGAAACTTTCCATCTTGTGATGTCTGTTGTTCAGTCAAAAGTTCTTGTAACATTTGTACAGATTCACGTCCTGTTGGGAAATCAGCGAATGAAATTTCCTGATGGGACATTTTTAAAAAAGCAAGCTTGTATATGAACAAATGGAGATGTTTAATAATTGTGTAGTGATCACAGCTGGAAGAAGGTGACAATGTTCAGCCTCTAATAAGTAATTCCTTTGTTCACTAGTTAGTTCAATAGCGCAGAGCTTAGTAACACGTAGAGAAGTACTCACCATTTCGGTAGACGTCCTATATGATAATTGTCTCTTACTGGATTTCATTGTGAACCAATTTTCCGTTTGTTCTGTATTTGAAAAGATTTATTCAAAGAAATAGATTCCATATAGTAAAGGCAATTGAGGAGAGTGATGTTGTTCTAGGCCTACATTTAACATCTCAACTCTTCCATTTGTAAACTCTATTATTCTGGACATCCTGATGATCCCTTTGCAATTTTTGACATTTTAACCATCTTTTTTTTTTTTTTTTTTTTAAACAAATTTTATTGCATTTTCAAATATTTAAACAATAAACACATATCTCTGACATGTAATAGTGGTCATACACGGTATCTGATATACATCTACCTGGGCCTAGTGCCTGGAATATGTAGATGAATACATAAGATGAAAACATCAATTTACAAGGTGTAAAAGAAAATTAATTTAACAAAATTATCAACACTACCAAAAGTTCGTGACACTGCGTCCTATCTTCGTCTCACGCACCCGTATGGGCTTTAATGATACCTCTTAATCATGTCCAAAGTTCCTCTGACACTGGAAGAATCTCCCACAAGCGAGCCTCGATTCCCTCCCTACAGTAACCAATTGGTATATTTGAAACTCCTGCCATAAAGGGCTTTATCTCCATATCAGAAATAATGTGATTCTATGAGGTTCTCCTAACGTGCTGAAGAACCTGGGGTTAAGGATCTCTTTACGCCTCCTCTGTCTCCATTACTGTACGCACTATAAGATAATTCCTCCAGTCTGCTTTATGACCGGAGATTGACGGGAGAGTGGGCTTCAGCCATATTGTAAGAGGCTCCGTTTTGCCTTGCAAAGGGCAATGGTGCACTATTCCCAGAAAAATACCGGTGTGAGTGAGTCTGAACTTCTCAGACACTCTCCCCCATCCGCAGTACAGGATGCCTGGCGGCTGCTCGGAAAGATCAGGAGTTATAATGTTTCTCTAGGGTGAACCACGAAGTGAAGCTGAATATACTGATAAGACTGTGTCCAGTAGGATTGTGTATAGCTGCATTCACACAGACGTGCCATACGTCCCGTTTTATGTGCTGCCGACATTTAAGGCAGTGCTGCCAATCTATGGGAAGTTCTGAGTGGGGGTAGTAGGGTTGAGGCTGTAGAATGGCGTGTGTATTATCTTGAAGGTAAGTTTCCGCCAGGTCTACACAATGATGTGTTTCCGTACTGGTCACTAACACCCTTCGGGATCATATCTGGGATATAGGGCATTTCCCAATCGCAGGGAATTCATGTAGTGGAATGCTATGGCTGAGAGATACCCGTTTCCTGCACACACACCCTTACATGTTCGGGTAGCGGCCTCGATAGACAACTATGTATCATGGGAGTGGTGACAAAAGTGTCAAAATCGTTAGGGAATGGTCTCCTTGAGGACAAGCTCTTAGTCTCCCAATTACAAGAAACGAAGGAGCTGATAGGCAGCGAAAAGTTTGTGATTCGGGGTAAGGAGAACCGTCTTCTCGAAAGCATCGCATCCAAGGAGCTTTAGCCATCTCAGAGAACTCTCACTTGCATTAGCTGCTCCGCGTTGGCTGACCCGCCTCCTCCACTTCCTAAAAACATCGCGTGTGCTACTGACCAGCGGAAACTCGGGGCTTAGGTCGCCAAATAGGGCATGCTCCTTGGAGAGAGCGAAGGAAAGGCTAAGCGTTTCCTCAGCTACTTTCCAGGCCATTATTGTGTCTCGTAACAGGGGCGGTAATATTTAATCAGAGAGGGAGTGCTTAGGATAACTGGTTATGCGTGCAAGGCCTGCGGGTGCCAGGCGCATATAACATTCTTCTTTCTAATTCCAATTCGAGAAGCGGGAGCGACTCCCCAATCAAGTCTAGAATGTGACGAGTCAGACAAGCCAGGTTATAACCTCCTAACATCTGGGGATTCAAGCCACTCCTGCCTAACTGGCAGGCATCAGTTTATGTAGCGCAATACGGCGTTTTTTAACTGACCATAGAAATCTGGAGAATGAAAGCATGAGTTATGGGGTTGAGGTCTGTATGTTTGAGCAGGAGTTGGGAGGGTCTGTAGAGGGTATAGCAGCTAGTGGGGAAGCAGACCATCTTCTATGGTCGTGGCATCTACCGCAAAGTGACAGTGGCTGTGGTCACAAACGACTACTCAAGGTCCTGGGAGATTTTATTTATAAGAGGGGGATTATTTAAATCTTATACATCTCGTGTACATGGTCAGTCCGACCCACTACCTTGATTACACCAAATAAGTGATGTGTTCCTGAGCAGGGTACATATCTTAATCACTTGTTCGACCAGTGGGATCTGTGATAGCTTCGGCCAATTTCTAACACTTCATTCTTGGGACACGTTTAACTTTTGTTACCATGATAGCGTGCCGATATATCGCACGAACTCCAGAATGCGTGTGCTGTGGTCAAGGGGAGCAGAATTGAATCGTATTGCAGATCGTCTGCAAACAAAGGGGTTCTTCACCTCTCTTGTCTCCTATCTGGATCCCCGAGAAAGAGGTCAGAATACTCAAGTACCAGTGACAAGGGTCTAAGGCAAATTTTAAAAGTTAAGGGGAGATAGCAGGACATCACGGTCTGGTCCCTTTCTGGAGGGAGATTTTTTGGGGATAGGTAACCCGGAGTATGAATTTGGGCAGTTTGGGGCGTCGTATATGGCCAGGGAGGGACAGACCTAAAGTCCCGGTAATTCAATGGTATCCAGGGATAACCAAAGGCCAGTCCCCATCGCACTTTATCGAAAGGCCTTTCTGCATCTAAGGCCACACAGGACAGCCTCTGCCCTGGCAATGAGTTTGTGATCGGAACATTCCAAATATGCGATGCACTTTCCTGATATTCCCAACGCCGCTCTTCCCTTGATGAAACCCTTTTGGGAGGGTCATTCAACGTGCGGCATAGAAAACACGCGAGACGATCAGCCAATATCTTGGATAGGATCTTACTGGTCATGTCTATGAGGGATTATGGGCCTATATGATGCCATGGGAGCAGCGTGGGTCTTTCCCTTTATTCGGGTATTATTTTTATGTATGCGTTCTTTGATTTATGGGCGAACAGGATCATTATGTTAGTATCTGGTTATAGTAGTAGGTGAGGATGTGGGGTGATACTGATCACTCATGAATTCTTATATATCCTCCCCGGAGAAACCCCATCTGGTCCGGGGCCGTGAATGCCTTCAAGTGGACACGAATTAGCCATCTTGGACCTCCTCCTCAGTTATGTCCGAATTCAAGTCATCCATCGGGCGATATGACATGTGCGGCTATTGGACTTTGGAGAGAAGCGGACGTTATCCGCTGCTTGAAATTGACACTCTGATGAGTACAATGTGGGCATAAAATTGTTGAGCGTGTCGTGAATCATTGCCGGATCATGTGGTATATGGTACCTTCCGGATGTGCGGTGTGATTAGGAATGTGCGCGGGTTTGTTGGCCCCTTTCACAGTAGCGCGGAAAGAAGTTTCCCGGATTTGTTTCCGCTACCAGCAATGTGTGTGCTGCTAGTGCTAAGTGCCTTTGTGACCTATGTTCAGTTCTATCTACATACGATCCGCCAAGTCAAAACTCCCGCTTGGCCTGTGCAATTACGTTTGAGGTTGTCAGAGCTTCCCCAAGGGAAGTGTCTTATAGGTCTTCCTAATCCTGCTTCTAGGAGTCAGTCAAATAGGCATCCTTCTGCTTGACGTTTATAATGCGGAGGGGTATAGGCTAAAACCCTGCTTAAGAACAGCTTTTGCAGGTAGGCCACTATTAGAGTCGAGGGGCATTCGTTCACCGGTGGGAATAGGTTGTCAGAAGCATAGGGTCATCCACAAACCCCTGACCGTCTCAGCAAAAGTATCCGTTTTTGCAAGATAAGTAGGAAACTCCAAATAAAGTTCTGCCCACCACTCTCGGAATAGAAATTACATTCAAAATCCACAGAGATTGGGGAGTGATCAGAGATTGGACCTTGTTCAAAAATTTGGCTCTTTCAATTCTTAGTTGGTGTGGGTGTCAGAGTCAGAAGATGGTCCAACCTAGACCACGGAAACTGGTGAACCGGGGAGTATAGGTGTAATCACGCCTCTTCAGGTATTTCCGCTCCTCAAACTAGTCGTGTGTAAGCTTAGTGTTATCAAAGACGGCGGCGTAAAACTCCATTTTCAGACTTGGAATGACTCCTTCTGCTGCTTGGGATGTTGGCCCTCATCCTATCCATCACAGCTGGGTCTAAGGACCACAATTCACCTGTCTCCTCCAATAATATGGCATTGATTTTTTGATAGGCACAAATATCCTCTCGCTAACTCCCTGAAAAATACCCGGTTCTGACCATTGGGTCCATAGCTATTATTAAAGTATGCTAAGGTCACACTTTCTCCCCACTTGTTTACTAAGATGCGTGACCCTTCCTACTGTGTCGTGTTCGTGTCGAGACAGATCAAACAGGGGAAATGGAAAATTTTTATGAATCGAGCGTGTGACTACCCCTGCCTTGCCACACGTAGACGGGAGCCAAAGGCGTGACCACACACACAGCTTCTCCAACCGCTTAATGTCATCAGCCATGATGTTGCGATTCATGTAGGGGAACCAATCAGGGCGAAAAGTTCTTAGATGCCGGATCACTTCATCCGTTTATTCAAATTTTTTCTAAATTTGTTAGGTGAACAGGAGCTTCCATTTAAGAGATGTTCCATACGAGATGATTCCTACATATTAAAGATCATCTCTATGTGGGAAAGAGCTGCGGTTGGCAACTAATATGTAAGGTTGACTCAAAAATTTTTTGCGCATGGTCCATTCTGGGGCATCAAATTAGAGCACATGAGATGGACGCAGTAGGCAATGACAATTAACAAAACTAGTAAAACTGGATACATGGCATGCAAACATTTGCCAACGGCAGAATGTTAGATGACGCTGAAGGAGGGCTGTTACATCGCACCGCCTCCAAGGCGTTGGGAAGGAATTCCTATTTTTACCTTCAGCATGAAACACCCTTTCTAAGTGAGACGACAGTACCCCCCCTCCCCCAACGGACTAAAAACTTTAAGTACTAGAATTTTTCTAGAGTTTCTTCGATTGGACACTGTGATGAATAAAGTTATAAAGGATGTTACATCTCAAAACAGTCGAAAAAGTCCCCGGTGATTACTAAATTGTACCTTCAGTCTACTAAAATGATGAAACAACTCGTTGGGGTGCAGTTTCGTTACAGACAGACCTCCAAACATCCCCTCTAAAACCTTGATCATCGTCGAGCAGGTCGGTCTGTCCACTCAGTCAGGAGTAGAGTCCCGTGACGGCCTTCCGTCTCAGGCTGGCGGACTTCTTTAGGAGAGAGTGGAGGGCGGTTGATAGAGTTAGTGTTTCGCGAGTCCATGAGAATCTCTAGCATGTCCATCCCTTGAAGGTCTTTGGGAGGTCAGCTTGCAGTCGTCTCAGGTGATAGCGGTGGTCGAGATGGTGTTTTGGAGGCGGGAATACACTCTCTGAAGTTGGGTAAGGTCACGCAGATCTATTCCGATTCCTCATGCCTGAGTTAAAGAACCTGGGCGGGACCGTCAGGATACTGCACCTTGAGGTGGACGGGTTGAGAATCTAGAAATCGAATCTTATTGATGGAATAGTTGATGTGAAGATTTTGCTGAAGGCGCGCCTCATTCTGGGAAACCTCTGACAGGAGATATCTTCAAAATAGCAGCCACTTTATGACACTGGTGAGTAGTAGTGAGATGGTTGAGAACTGACGATCTCGCCTCAGGATGTCAGCTCTTGTCATTTTAAGTCCAGGAAACATGACATTATCACAAGTGCGCTCTTCTGGAGTTGGCGGTGTTTTGTCTGGCTGGTGATATCTTAACACTCAGGGCCCAATCTGTGTATTCTTTTGATTAGGAAGCCATGGTTGATGCCCAGGACAGCAGCAGCTCTTCTGGGCAGAGCGGGTTGTAGATCGAGTCTGTGTGAACGATTCAGGGAGACCACTAGCCTCAGGTTACTCCGCCTGGAGCAGTGTTTTCAAGGTCTTCGATTGCGTTCTTGTTGCACCTGTTGGGCTTTGGCGCAGAGTTTCAGACGGAGGGAGTTCCAGGAGTGCTGTTGTCAGTATCCAGTAAAGCACTCTGTTTCTCAATTCTCATGTATGGCAGAAGGTGAGCTTGAAACATCCTGCTGCAGCTTGAGCAGAGAGGGCCTGGACGTGGATTCAAGCGGGCCTGATGCCATGATTGGTGCATTTGTCTTGCCACTTCTGTAGCCAGGAGATTTTAATACAATCGGCATCATTGCCAGGTGTGTTTTAAGCGTGGACCACTGGGAAACCATTATGGGCATGAATAAGGTGTGGGGATTCTTCTTCGTTCAACTTCACCTTGTTTGTGTCTGTGTATGATGAGTTGTTCTCTCCCTATTTTTTTCCCTGGCGGAACGTGGCTGGTGGAGGCCATTTTAGAGTGATTAGACAGGTGGATTGATATCGTGGTGCTCTGGTCTTTCTGGGCTCTACGTAGGAGCGTATTTCTCCATTAGGGAGTATAACAGACTGGAGTGGGAGGGGTTGTAGCCCCTATGGACGCCAGCGTTGTCACACTGCGTGAGTAATATGGGCGAAGGCCGGCGCGGGTCGCCCACAGTCAGCGTCACATTGTGTTTGTGTGGCAGGGACAGCTCTAGAGGGGCCCTCCTTCTGAAGGCAAGGTGTTTTTTCCCGGGTAGAATATGTACAGGCAGCGGGGTTAATTGCACGTCACGCGGCCAGCGGCATTATCACTGGGAGTCCCCACCTCCGAGTGCTGTTTATCAGTCCTCTGGTGGTTATTCTGGGGCTGGGGCGAAACATCCTTACCCCAGTTACCCAGCTGTGACCATCACAAGGGAGATGTCTTCTGCTGCTGCTGGTGCGCGCCGTTACTAGCTGCCCCTGTTGTGGAGCAAGCGCGGGCCCCGAGCATCACGCTTGTACCGCCGCGCGGGTGTGTTCACGGAGCGAGGACGGTCGGAAGTCTGTGGTGCGAAGACAGGGTCCGTGCCGGGCAGTCAGTGTTCCCAGTGTGTTTCGGGCGGGGGCTTGTTCCCGCTTATGGCTCGGCTCGGTTCCCTGCGCTGTTTGACGACAGCTTAGTGTCGCATCTCACCTCCTCTACAATAGCCTGGTGGGAACGGGGAGCGACTCTCACCGCTGTACACTCATATGCGCCGGCGCCGGAACCGGAAGTCCTTAACCATCTTAATCTGTTTTTCTCATTGTACATAGAGCTTATTCTGCCACTGCCACTTATTCTGCCACTACGTTAGAGAGGTCCCTGAAGGGTTGTGATAAGTCTCTGCAACATAGCACGTAATATATTAGAATTCCTCCTTCAAGTGATGTGGAGGTCCAGAGTAAGCATGAAGGAGCGCAAAAGGTTGTGCTTCAGGGTATTTATTGACATGTACCTTGAGAGAACATGCAGGAGGTTACAATATATGAGGTCAAAACGAGTTCCCCTCTCAGCTCTGTGCAAACATGTCTGGACAAGATGGAGTCACGACTACAATGAAGCAAGACAGGACATGACTTCACAGAAGAGGAGGAGGAACATAAGAGCAAAGAAGTATGGGAAGTTTACCGATTCAATCTCTAGTCCAACATTAACCATACATAACAATCACAAACAGGGCGGCCACAGGGGTTAGGACAGCAGAAACTTTTCAAATATTGCACTACTAAAAAGGCATCCTCGAAACCTGTTTACCCATCACAGCATCAAACAACTCCCGATCATTTTAAAATGTTATAGATTATAAAAATTCATGATGGGAGTTTTAGTTTCCCAACAGCAGGAGGGCTGCAGTTTCAGGATGGCTGGCATATAATAAACATAACATGAATTCAATATAATATGAATGGGCGACAACTGGAAGCCATAACTGGGACTGCACAGAGCTCATCCAGCTCCTTTTTAAAGATGTCTATATTTTCAACAGATATTAAATTAGCAAGTTGACTTTCAGTTCTTACAATACCCTTAGCTAGGTTATCCAACATGTGAAGACTGAGATCGATGATATAAACAGATAGGGAGCAGCACCGGTATCCAATGTTATGAGTGCAAGTCCAAAACCCAGTCCACGGGTCTATAGCAAGCCAAGAAAGGCTCGGTTAAGAGCTGAAACGTTGCACAATTGAAGTTGAGGTGCTGTCTGGATATACTTTCTTGGCTTCAGATCGATGATATGTCGCAAGAATTTACAGGGACACATCCTATATATCCGCAGCTTTTAAGGGCACCAAAAACAGTGAAAAGGAAGGTAGGAATCACTGGAAAAGCATTTCTGCTACTTTATACTACTACTACATGAACATTTGAGGTTCTTCATGCACACTGTTTATCAAAACTGTATAAGCCCATTCACCGCGACAAGGCGACCTCAATACAGGTGGGAACCTGCTTTATATGCTACCTCTCTTGGTTCCTGTGCAGACCAAACATTTTCCTATGGAGGAGAGAGGATTCAGCACCAAGATACTCTGCCATTGATTTAAAACCTGCTGCAGTAGGTTTCCACCTCTGTTTTGAGGAATCGCGTTCCTCGCTGACGGCACAGGTGGGATTATTACAGTTATGATTCAAACAATGTCTGCACAAAGAAACTCAAATGTTTCACAGTATCTTAAGTAGCAGGAAATGACTTTTCAATGATTCCTACCTTCCTTTTGACTGGTTCTTAGTGCTCGTAGAGCTTCCGATATTGGACACGGTATGTAACGTCAGGTATCCAAACACCCTAAATCAATAAATGACCAAGTTTTCGCAGTTCATCAACTCGTGCACCTTTGACCCATAACCAATGAACACCCACAGTATCATCAGGCCCTTTAAGAAGACTTTCCATTCACCAACCTTCCTCCAGATACATCTCCTCTGCACTATCAAGGATGTCTCAAACTCTCCCAGAGTGTGAGTAGTAACAGCATGGAGTACCTATATAGTACTGCCCTTTTTATTGCCATAGGCAAACTTAAACTTATCAGTTCTCAATCTATAAAACCACTAAAAATGTAACTCTTGTATTATGTATATACACAAAACCTCTATAAACACTATTAAAACCTGATTGCTAAATCTACAGATCTCCTTTCTACTCCTGAAGGAATAGATCCTTTTATATGATAGAGTCTGGATGGACAGCACCACCTATTACAGAGAGAACCTTGCTTATATACAGTATTTTACCAATTCCAGTAGGCTGACTCCCAACCATCCTCTTGGCAATCCATCACTAATCTAATGGACTTAAAATATTTAAGGTTTTCCTTCTGTGACACCCTCTATGCAGCAAGGATGAACACTTGTAGATTAGAGGTGAGAATAACAATTAAAATATCATGCCTGACCTCCCCAACATGTTTTCACCAGCTATATGGCTTTTCATCAGGTGATGAAGTCTGTGGGTCCCATCGTGGTTCTAAGCTCATATTTCTTTTATATCCTCTTAGGTACACACCATATTCAGGGTGCTCACCACTTGGCTCACTGAGATTCACAAATAACCCATTCCCATTTTATCTCCTGCATGCATACTGAAACTATGTGCTGACTGCCTGTGGTATCTTATACTCTCAGCATGAATATTTTAAATTGTGTATTTCTCACCCTCTATTACATAGTGTCTCAGGTGCTCCACCCGAGCAGGATATCACAAGATAACCTTTTAAACATACATTGTATGTCATTAGATTAGGATGATTTGCCAGTAGGGGCTGGGGATTCCCTACTGGAGTGGTAAATCACTGTATATATAGGTTCCTCCATGTTAATAGGTGGGGCTCACTCCAGACTTAAGATCATAGAAAGGAGCTAGTCTTCAGACAGTAGAAAGGGATAATTGAGAGGTTAGAATATCAGGTTTTTTATATACGTGTGTATTGAGTCTTTGTGTTATATAATAATAAAAGTTACGTTTTAGTGTTTAACATATAAGAGAAATCTGATGCGGAGTTTAAGTCTTGCCTATGAACAACAATAGTAAAATATAGTGATTCAAAGTCACTCTGTTACTCTTGCAAGATTCCCATTTTTTTCTTTTTTGGGGGAGAGATTATGAGTACTGAATGGGCTCACAAATGTAGATGACAGACTTGAAAGCTACGGAGCAAGGCGACCTTCATTCAGGAATACCATCAAAGATCTAGATCTGTCTGTGAGTGAAGGAGTTGACCTTCTAGTCAGATGGCAGCGAAGGAGTCAGAGAAACATGCAATAGAGACATTGAGACATTAAACTATAATTTCAGAGCAGAGGATGATGTATGGCACCAGAAGTGAGTTAGAAACGTGCACTCTTTTAACCAGGAATTCGAAGACTTTCTAAGATTTCAACAGAGGGTATGAGAAGGCTAAGGAGCTATTAAGCGACCTCGCAAGTGGCAAATGGCTGAAGAAGACTTGCAGGATCTTTCATTTCTGGACACTTCACAGGGCGTCAACCCCATAGTACAGAAACTACCTCAGTTTGTGAAAGAAGTGGATAACTAAAGGGAAGGATGGACTGAGGGATGGATGGTTGGCTTGAGGGATGGATGGTTGGCTTGAGGGATGGATGGTTGGCTTGAGGGATGGATGGCCTGAGGGATGGATGGTTGGCCTGATGCTTGGCCTGAGGGATGCATGGTTGGCCTGAGGGATGGACTGAGGGATGGATGGTTGGCCTGAGGGATGGACTGAGGGATGGATGGTTGGCCTGAGGGATGGACTGAGGGATGGATGGTTGGCCTGAGGGATGGACTGAGCGATGGATGGTTGGCCTGATGCTTGGCCTGAGGGATGGCTGGTTGGCCTGAGGGATGGATGCTTGGCCTGAGGGATGGCTGGTTGGCCTGAGGGATGGATGCTTGGCCTGAGGGATGGATGCTTGGCCTGAGGGACTGGGAATGTGTGCGACGTCCTGGGCTGACTGGGGAGGCCATGACATTGTGTTAGTGGAGCTCCATATGATACAATCTATATGAAGTGTGACTCCTGTCAGATGACTCTATGTACGGTGGAGCTTCTAATGTGAGACCTATAGCAATGTCCTCAGATGATGCCGGGACGCCCCCGTGACTCGGCTTCTTAGGAGTAAGAGGCTTACGGCACCAGGAATGTGGGACTGGGGGGGAGGACCTGGAGGAGGTGAAGGGCTGCTCCGTGCAGACCCACAGTGCAGAGTCCCCCCTGAGCCCATCAAGACGTTGTCCAGGGCCCACTCTGCGCCTCCTCATGGATTTCCTGCCATTGTCCCCCATAGTCCCGTCCATAAAGCTGAGCTTCGATGACTTGCTCCATGAGGCCGGAGGCTTCGGCAGGTTCCAGGTGCTCACATTGTCCATCCTGTGCAGTCCCCGGTGTCATAATGCCTCACTGTGTTTCTCCACGCAACCTCATTACAGCTCGCGCGTCGCTCACCTAAATCACTGCACCCATCCCGACCATACAGGAAGACCGGGCCAACCTCAGCAAGGGGAGCAGCTGCTGCTCATCAACATCCCCCGAGAGGCCGACGGCTCCTTCAGCTCCTGCAAGATGTTCTCTGAGCCCCAACCTCAGCTGCTCCTCAACAGGTCCCAGGGGGTGAACGAGTCCTGGGTGCAGAGCTGTGATCACGGCTGGACTGAGACGAAGCGCTCACCATTCCTCCACCACCGTCACTCAGGTACAAGGGAGCGGCCATGGGGGGCAAAACCTGCAGGGAACAGGGTGGGAGAGGCCCAACTATGGCCAAAGCCAATGACCGGGTGGAAGGGCAACACAGGGTGTGATGCAAGGATAGTGGAGGGTAATACAGGGATAGTGGGGGGGTAATACAGGGATAGTGGGGGATAATACAGGGATAGTGGGGGTAATACAGGGATAGTGGGGGGGGAATATAGGGATAGTGGGGGGGGGAATACAGGGATAATGGGGTAATAACATTGTTAGTAAGGCTTGGTAATACTGGCGTTTAGAGGGGGGGTTAATACAGGGATTAGCTGGGCGCAGATTAATACTGGATAGGTGGGGGGGGTAATACAGGGATAGTGGAGGGTAATACAGGGATAGTGGGGGTAATACAGGGATAGTGGGGGGTAATACAGGGATAGTGGAGGTAATACAGGGATAGTGGGGGGTAATACAGGGATAGTGGGGGTAATACAGGGATAGTGGGGGTAATACCGAGATAGTGTGTGTGTGGGGGGGGGTAATACAGGGATAGTGGAGGGTAATACAGGGATAGATGGGGTAATACAGGGATAGTGGGTTTAAGGAATAGTGGGGTAATACAGGGATAGAGGGGGTAAAGGGGAATTGGAGGGAATTTGCAGGGATAAGGAGGAAACAGGGAAAGAGGGGATAATACAGGGATAGTGGGGGTCAAAACGGGGAAAAGTGGGGTAAACAGGGATGTGGGGGGTTTACAGGGTGGGGGGGGTAAAACGGGGGAGGGGGGGTAATCGGGGGAAGGGGGGGTAAAAAAGGGGTAGTGGGGGGTAATACGGGGATAGGGGGAGGTATAAGGATAGGGGGGGAAAAACGGATGTGGGGGTAATCAGGGATGGGGGGGGGTAAAAACGGGGGATAGAGAGGTAATACAGGGATAGAGGGGGTAATACTGGGATAGTGGGGGTAATACAGGGATCTTGGGGGTAATCAAGGGATAGGGGGGTTTACGGGGGATGGGGCGGTAATACAGGGATAGTGGGGGGAATACAGGGATAGAGGGGGTAATACAGGGATGGGGGGGTAATACAGGGATAGTGGGAGGTAATACAGGGATAGTGGGGGGAAATACAGGGAAATGGGGGAATAAGGGATAGGGGGGTAATACGGGGATAGGGGGGGTAATCAGGGATAGAGGGGGGTAATACGGTTTAGGGGGGTATACGGGAAAAGGGGGTAATACGGGATAGTGGGGGAATTGGGATCGGGGGTAATACAGGGATAGTGGGAGGTAATACAGGGATAGTGGGGGTAATACAGGGATAGTGGTAGAGGGGGTAATACAGGGATAGAGGGGGTAATACAGGGATAGTGGGGGTAATACAGGGATAGTGGGGGTAATACAGGGATAGTGGGGGGTAATACAGGGATAGTGGGGGTAATACAGGGATAGTGGGGGTAATACAGGGATAGAGGGGGTAATACAGGGATAGTGGGGGTAATACAGGGATAGTGGGGGTAATACAGGGATAGAGAGCGGTAATACAGGGATAGTGGAGGGTAATACAGGGATAGTGGGGGGTAATACAGGGATAGTGGAGGGTAATACAGGGATAGTGGGGGAAATACAGGGATAGTGGAGGGTAATACAGGGATTGTGGAGGGTAATACAGGGATAGTGGGGGTAATACAGGGATAGAGGGGGTAATACAGGGATAGAGGGGGTAATACAGGGATAGTGGGGGGTAATACAGGGATAGTGGGAGGTAATACAGGGATAGTGGGGGTAATACAGGGATAGTGGGAGGTAATACAGGGATAGTGGGGGGTAATACAGGGATAGTGGAGGGTAATACAGGGATAGTGGAGGGTAATACAGGGATAGTGGGGGTAATACAGGGATAGAGGGGGTAATACAGGGATAGTGGGGGGTAATACAGGGATAGAGGGGGTAATACAGGGATAGTGGGGGTAATACAGGGATAGAGGGGGTAATACAGGGATAGTGGGGGTAATACAGGGATAGTGGGGGGGTAATAAAAGAGGGATAGTGGGATAAAGGGTTAAAAAGTAATAGGGGGATACAAGATAACTAATTTATACAGGGAATGAGGAAAACAAGACAAAAGGGGGGCACAATAGGAGTTTGTAAAAATTGTCGAAAATTAAAAGTAGGTAAAACGGGTTAAATGAGTTTCGGTGTATTAATAGGGAAGGCCCAAACTGGATAGAGGGGGGGGGGTTTGGGAGGTTAGGTATACAGGGCAAGGGGGGTAAAGGGGATTGGGGTATCGGTAGTAGCCAAAAAGGATGGGGGTAAAAAGTAAATATGGAGGGACGGGAATGGTGGAAAAAAAGGATGTGGACTATAAAAAATTATACTATAAAGGGGTTAGGGGGGCCCCATTTAATAACGGGAGGAACAATAAAGATAAGGGGTTTCTGTAATACGGCATTTTGGGGGGTAATACTTGGAAGAGGTATTAAAAGATTTTTGGATATGTGACAAGCGTAATCTGGGAATAAAAGAAGGAAAAAGTGGATGAGGGGGGTCAATCATAGTTTTAATACAGATTTGGGGAAAGGGCAGGGATAGTGGGGGTACGGATTGAGGAGGGTAACTACGGGGCAATGGGGGGTTATATTAGGGGAGATCTTTAAAGGGGAGGAACTTCGTAAGGGGTGGATTAAACATTTTAATAAAATTTTGGGGGTAAAAGGGGTAAATAATATGGGATAAAAAGGGGAAGTTAAAAATAAAAAAGATAGGGGGGAAATTTACTATTGGGAAAATAAAGGTTTAAATAAAATAGGGTATTTTTCAGGGATATTTAAATGCAAGCAGAGGTTATCGGAAGAGTAAAAGGGATGGGGGAAAAATGTAAGGGAATATAAGGTTACTTTTTTTTTACAGGGTTTATGGCTAGGTAAACCCCAGAATTGTGTGGGGGTAATACCAGATAGGGGGGAATAAGGGAATTAATGGTAATAAAAGGGTGGGGAAACGGGAATCAGGAAAAACGGGTTAGGGGGGTTAAACATGGGATCAAGGGAGAAATTCTTATGGAAATACAATAAAAGATATCAGGGATTAGGGGGTGGTAAAAGGAAATAAATGGGGGGTTTTTTTAAACCAGGAAATGGAAAAGGTTTTATAAAATATATGGAGAAATTCTTTTTATGGAACAGAAGAAAAAAAGCAAAGCCGGCCAATAGGGGGAAGATTCAAAATGAAAAAATAATGGAATTTGGGGTTTGGCCTTCTATTTGAGGAAACTAAGACAACCAATGAGAATAAATTGAATATAAATAAATATTTTATTTTTATATAGTCATATACTCATAGTATTTTTCCATGTCATTCTTTATATAAAACAGCTCTCCCTAATTTAGGCCGGTGTATGAACCTAGTCTCTCCCTTACCTAGACATAAAAAAGTAATTTTCAGTATTCTCAGTATTTTCATACGCTATTTCTCATACTGAGTATCTCTCTATCTCATTGGCTAGTTCACAAGACCCGCTTTATTCTCATTGGTTGTCTTAGTCTCACATAGACAAGTGCTCTCAACTATTTCCATGTTATTTCCCATAGAGAGTAGCTCTCCCCGTGATTGGCCGGTTCATATTACCCGCTTCACTCCTATTGGCTATACCAGGGTTTAAACAATAGACCCCGGGAGTTTTCTTTCCCCATGGGTTAAAATTTCCATAAAAGATTTTACTTTTCCAATCTCTTTTCTAAATTGGCTGGTTTAAAATACCCGCTTGATTTTGATTGGTCGCTTTTAGCCACACTGAGATAAACGTCATGGATATTCTTCTATGTTATTTCTCATAGAAAATAGCTCCCTGTATCATTGGTTAACTCATAATACCCGCTTTTTTTCCGATTGGTCCGTTTCTGTCCCACACCTTTTTATCTACATTAAGTGTCCCTAACATTCCCCCCGTATCTGGATATCGTAAGCAGCTCCCACACAGATTGGCTCGGGTTGATTCATAGCCAGTAATCCCATCAGTGAAAATAAAAGAACACTTAGTATCTTACGGGGGAATTTTTCCCTCGAGTCCTTTTACTCTTGGCCGATACCTCTGGCTTGAGCTAAATATGCCGTAAGACAATAATACACAACATATTTTATTTAAAGACTTTATTCTACAACAATAGTGACAGATCAACAATACATTTTTTTAGTTTAATCATCGGTTTTATTGCCCATATATTTACTATATACAAAAAATGTAGGTTAAAATGTGTGCAATCCATTCCAGCCTTAGCGAAGTCTCTTCAATGATCTCCCGGCTGGAAGAGACTAACACCCGCATTGCTGATTGATGTACCGCTCCTCCAATCGTATACCGACACGACTATCTCTCGCCTTCCAAAGTCTGTCATTGATGAACTTGATTGACAGCTCATCCAACTATTCGGCTTCTTGTATTCACAGATTGACAGCTTTGTCGACATATCCAAAAAAATAGCATCTATTTAAATATCACAGTAACTCTGACCAAGTATTACCCTTGAGAAAGTGCCGGTATACGGCAGGAAACGCGTTGGTTTTTTGTCTCTGTTTTTAAATAGTGTGGGGGTATACACCCTACAACTTTTAAGAATAAAGCAAATTTTTATAAGTCAAAACCACGGCTTTTTTCTCCATTCCACGTGCGCCGGGTCCGCCATTTTACTTTTTGATACAAAGTACACGCTTCATTACGTACAAACTCTCCACTTTGTGTATTATAGATATAGAGGTGTCAGGTGAGGACGCTGTATTATAGATATAGAGGTGTCAGGTGAGGACACTGTATTATAGATATAGAGGTGTCAGGGTGAGGACGCTGTATTATAGATATAGAGGTGTCAGGTGAGGACACTGTATTATAGATATAGAGGTGTCAGGTGAGGACACTGTATTATAGATATAGAGGTGTCAGGTGAGGACGCTGTATTATAGATATAGAGGTGTCAGGTGAGGACGCTGTATTATAGATATAGAGGTGTCAGGGTGAGGACCTGTATTATAGATTAAGAGTGTCAGGTGAGGACGCTGTATTATAGATATAGAGGTGGGCAGGTGAGACGCTGTATTATAGATTTTTGAGGTGTCAGGTGAGACACTTTTATTATAGATATAGGAGGTGTCAGGTGAGGGCCTGTATTATAGATTATAGAAAGGGGTTTAGGTGAGGAAACCTGTATTATAGATATAGAGGTGTCAGGGTGAGGACACTGTATTATAGAAATAGAGGTGTCAGGTGAGGACGCTGTATTATAGATATAGAGGTGTCAGGTTGAGGAAGCTGTATTATAGATAAAGAGGTTCAGGGTGAGACCTGTATTAAGAATAGAGGTGCAGTGGACTCTGTATTATAGATTTTAGAAGGTGTCAAGTTGGACCTGTTTTTATAGAATAGAGTGTCAGGGTGAGAACATGTATTATATATAGAGGTGTCAGGTGAGGACACTGTATTATAGATATAGAGGTGTCAGGGTGAGGACTCTGTATTATAGATATAGAGGTGTCAGGGTGAGGACACTGTATTATAGATATAGAGGTGTCAGGGTGAGGACTCTGTATTATAGATATAGAGGTGTTAGGGTGAGGACTCTGTATTATAGATATAGAGATTTAGGTGAGGCGCTTTTTATAGATATAGAGGTCTGGTGGTCACTGTATTATAGTTAAGAGGTGTAGGTGAGCCTGTAAATTTTAGATATAGAGGTGTCAGGTGAGGACACTTATTATAGAATAGAGATCAGTGAGGACACTGTATATAGAAATAGAGGTGTCAGGTGAGGACGGACTGTATTATAGAATAATAAGGGTTCAGGGGACGCTGTTTTATAGATATAGAGGTGTCAGGTGAGGACGCTGTTTATTATTTGATTTATAAGAGGTGTCAGGTGAGGACCTGTTATTATAGATATAGAGGTGTCAGGGTGAGGACACTGTATTATAGATATAGAGGTTTCAGGTGAGGACACTGTATTATAGATATAGAGGTGTCAGGGTGAGGACACTGTATTATAGATATAGAGGTGTCAGGGGGTGGGGGGGACGGACTTTTATTATAGATATAGAGGTGTCAGGTGGAGAACATGTATTTATAGATATAGAGTGTGTCAGGTGAGGACCTGTAAATTTTAGATATAGAGGTGTTAGGGTGAGAACACTGTTTTTATAATATAGAGGTGTCAGGTGAGGACCTGTATTATAGATATAGAGGTGTCAGGGTAGGACCTGTATTATAGATATAGAGGTGTCAGGGGGAGGGAAATTTTATTTATAAAATTTTGAGGTGTCAGGTAGGACACTGTATATATAGTATAGAGGTTTTCAGGTGAGGACACTGTATTTTAGATAAGAGGTTCAAGGTGAGGACACTGTATTATAGATATAGAGGTCTCAGGGTGAGGACACTGTATTATAGATATAGAGGTGTCAGGGTGAGGACGCTGTATTATAGATATAGAGTTATCAGGTGAGGGCTCTGTAATTATAAGCAAAAGATAAAAGGTTCAGGGGTCTGGTGAGGTCATTACACTGTATTATAGGTTATCAAGACAGTGTTTTGAGGGTGGGAGGGCCCTGATATAATTAGTCATGGGCAGTAATAGTATAGGTGTCAGGTGAGGACACTGTATTATAGAATAGGGTTCAGGGTGAGGAACTGTATTATTAGATATAGAGGGTCCCGGGTGAGGACGCTGTATTATAGATATAGAGGTTTCAGGTGAGGGCTCTGTGTATATTAGATCATTAGACACTTTTATAGGAGTGTCAGGGTGAGGGCGCTGTATTATAGATATAAGGTTCAGGGTGAGGAACTGTATTTTAAAAACATAGAGGTTCAGGTGAGGACCTGTATTATAGATATAGAGGTGTCAGGGGAGGACGCTGTATTTATATAGAATATAGGGAAGATTAAGTGTCAGGTGAGACCTGTATTTTTAGATATAGAGGTGGGCAGGTATGAGGGGGACAAAACATACCGTATTAAAAGATATAGAGGGTCAGGTGAGGACACTGATAGTATGTAATTAAAGTATTATAGATAAGAGGTGTAGGTGAGGACTATGTATTATAGATATAGAGGGTCAGGGGAGGGACACTGTATATAGATATAAGGTTTAGGGTGGAGAAAAACTGTATTATTATATAGGGGGTGTCAGGTGAGGGACACTGTATTATAGATATAGATGGTTTTTCAGGGTAGGACGCTGTATTATAGATATAGAGGTGTCAGGTGAGGACAGTGTATGATAGATGTGAGTGTCCCGGTGGGAACTGTAAAATAGGTAAGAGGTTGTCAGGTGAGGACACTGTATTATAGATATAGAGGTCTCAGGGTGAGGACACTGTATTATAGATATAGAGGTGTCAGGGTGAGGACGCTGTATTATAGATATAGAGGTGTCAAGGTGAGGACGCTGTATTATAGATATAGAGGTATCAGGTGAGGACTCTGTATTATAGATATAGAGGTTTCAGGTGAGGACGCTGTATTATAGATATAGAGGTATCAGGTGAGGACTCTGTATTATAGATATAGAGGTGTCAGGTGAGGACTCTGTATTATAGATATAGAGGTGTCATGGTGAGGACGCTGTATTATAGATATAGAGGTGTCAGGCGAGGACGCTGTATTATAGATATAGAGGTGTCAGGTGAGGACGCTGTATTATAGATATAGAGGTGTCAGGTGAGGACGCTGTATTATAGATATAGTGGTGTCTGGTGTGGATGCTGTATTATAGATAAAGAGGTGTCAGGTGAGGACGCTGTATTATAGATATAGAGGTATCAGGTGAGGGGCGCTGTATTATAGGGTATAGAGGTGTAGGTGAGGAAAGCTGTATTATAGATATAGAGGTGTCATGTGAGGACACTGTATTATAGATATAGAGGTGTCAGGGTGAGAACGCTGTATTATAGATATAGAGGTGTCAGGGTGAGAACACTGTATTATAGATATAGAGGTGTCAGGTGAGGACGCTGTATTATAGATATAGAGGTGTCAGGGTGAGGACACTGTATTATAGATATAGAGGTGTCAGGTGAGGACACTGTATTATAGATATAGAGGTGTCAGGTGAGGACACTGTATTATAGATATAGAGGTGTCAGGGTGAGAACACTGTATTATAGATATAGAGGTGTCAGGTGAGGACACTGTATTATAGATATAGAGGTGTCAGGGTGAGGACGCTGTTTTATAGATATAGAGGTGTCAGGTTGAGGACGCTGTATTATAGTGTAATGCTAGTCAAAATAAATGACTATTGAGCCAAATTATAGTGAACTATTTCTATTTTATATCAAATTTATATAATTAGCCCTGATGGTGCAAAGTTTGCACCTTTGTCTGTTTTTAATTTACTCAATGTTTGCTTGTTTCTTTTAGTCCAAAGATACAAGCCTATTTACACACACAGTCTGACTTAATGTTTATTCTTTTGCATGTCCTTGTGTATTCAAACAAGTCTATTTACACACACAGTCATGTCCTTGCGTATTCATAGCTGTGAATTGCAGACTGATCTTCATCTATTGTATGTTTATGTGGCTGGTGGTCATCAGTCTGAGAGGTTTCTTTGTCTTTCTAACTTCCAACTTTGGGGATGGCCACTCCATTGTGGAGGGCGAGATACACAAATAACACCTTTGCATACTCTTTTTTTTTAAGCTGACACAGCATTAGGTCGTGTCTGCCATTTTGTTTAGGTTGAATATATATATCTCTAACATCAGCCATGAATAGAAGAAACCGCCCCTTCCTGGTTTGGAGACGTCCATACACAGTGATGCTTGCTCACTGAGAGTTTCTCAAATTTGTCGCCATTTGTTTTTACGGTTTCTCATGGTTGAAGTTAGCGGATTCGAGATGCAATACTCGCCAGGTGAAGTATTATAAGCGCTTATAACTTTTGTAAATACTTATTTCTCTCTTACAAATGGTACATACTGTCTCGCTATTTTCTGGAATCATGTTATCATACTTGATTTATTATTGGACTATTGTAACACTAAAGCTGTGTTATATCATTATTGACTGATTAGCCTCTATAAAGCTGTATTCCGAACTTGTATAAAACTTGGCAAAACATAATTTGGTGCTGTGAGCAGGATACAGCAGAAGGTTTACCAGTCAATTCTGAGACGTCCAGTAATCCAGAAAATAGGGAGAAATTGTGTAAAACATGTTTGTGTTTAAGGAAACAGTGATTGCTAGTGAATGTGTTGAGCTTCAGGGGTGGGAGCGAGCTCCTTGCTGTGTTTTGGCCAAAGAGAGGTCACAAAGCTGTAAGCAGAAGGAAGGACAAGGAATGCTGCAGAGTTACAGATATCAGTGTTTTGCAGCAAAGGTAATCCTGCCTGTTATTCAGCTCAGACAAAGGATAGAGCAGAGGTTTGTGGACACAGGACAATGTTAGCAAATGTCAATATAGTTGCTTCATGTTAAGTGTTTATTATTAGGGCTTGTTCACACGGCGCTTTTGTGATCCGTTTTGCGGATCTAACAATTGTCCGTGTGATGAACATTGAGTTCACTGGCAAAAGCGCATCGCTGTTCCCACGGGAGATCTCTGATGCGCTTTTGAGAGCTCTCCTGCGCTTTTCGCATCCGCTTTAAGAATTGACCGGTCAATTCTTCTTGGGTTCTACACAAGTGAAAGCCCTGTCCAAAAGCGCTCCACACTCCGGGTACGTATCAGCTGCATTTTGCATCCTGAAAGCGGATGCGAAAAGCACAGTGGGCGGCTGGACAGGGATCTGAGGATCAGCGGTGGCGGCTGCATGGACAGGGGACTGGAGGATCAGCGGCGCCGGCTGGATGGACAGGGGACTGGAGGATCAGCGGCACCGGCTGGATGGACGGGGGACTGGAGGATCTGCGGCGCCGGCTGGATGGACAGGGGACTGGAGTATCAGCGGCACCGGCTGGATGGATGGGGGACTGGAGGATCTGCGGCGCCGGCTGGATGGATGGGGGACTGGAGGATCAGCGGCAGCGGCTGGATGGACGGGGGACTGGAGGATCAGCGGCGCTGGCTAGATAGACGGGGGACTGGAGGATCTGCGGCGCCGACTGGATGGACGGGGGACCGGAGGATCAGCAGCGCCGGATGGATGGACGGGGGACTGAAGGATCTGTGGCGCTGGCTAGATCGACGGGGGATCGGAGGATCTGCGGCGCTGGATGGATGGACAGGGGACCGGAGGATCAGCAGCGCCGGCTGGATGGACGGGGGATCGGAGGATCTGCGGCACCGGATGGATGGACAGGGGACTGGAGGATCAGCGGCACCGGCTGGATGGACGGGGGACTGGAGGATCAGCAGTGCTGGCTAGATAGACGGGGGATCGGAGGATCTGCGGCGCTGGCTGGATGGACAAGGGACCGGAGGATCAGCAGTGCCGGCTGGATGGACAGGGGACCGGAGGATCAGCAGCGCCGGCTGGATGGACAGGGGACTGGATGATCAGCGGCGCCAGCTGGATGGACGGGGGATCGGAGGATCAGCGGCGCCGGCTGGATGGATGGGGGATCGGAGGATCAGCGGCGCCGGCTGGATGGATGGGGGATCGGAGGATCTGCGGCGCCGGCTGGATGGGGGATCGGAGGATCTGTGGCGCCAGCTGGATGGATGGGGGACCGGAGGATCTGTGCGCCAGCTGGATGGACTGGAGGATCTGTGGCGCTGGCTAGATGGACAGGGGACTGGAGGATCAGCGGCTCTGGCTAGATAGACGGGGGATCGGAGGATCTGCAGCGCCAGATGGATGGACAGGGGACTGGAGGATCAGCGGCGCTGGCTAGATAGACGGGGGATCGGAGGATCTGCAGCGCCGGATGGATGGACGGGGGACTGGAGGATCTGCGGCGCTGGCTAGATGGACAGGGGACTGGAGGATCAGCGGCTCTGGCTAGATAGACGGGGGATCGGAGGATCTGCAGCGCCGGATGGATGGACGGGGGACTGGAGAATCAGCGGCGCCGGCTGGATGGACAGGGGACTGGAGGATCAGCGGCGCTGGCTAGATAGACGGGGGATCGGAGGATCTGCAGCGCCGGATGGATGGACGGGGGAGTGGAGGATCAGCGGCGCCGGCTGGATGGACAAGGGACTGGAGGATCAGCGGCGCCAGATGGATGGACGAGGGACTGGAGTATCAGCGGCGCCAGATGGATGGACGAGGGACTGGAGGATCAGCGGTGGCGGCTGCATGGACAGGGGACTGGAGGATCAGCGGCACCGGCTGGATGGACGGGGGACTGGAGGATCAGCAGTGCTGGCTGGATGGACGGGGGATTGGAGGATCTGCGGCGCCGGCTGGATGGACAGGGGAGTGGGTGATCAGCGGCGCCGGCTGGAAGGACAGGGGACCGGAGGATCAGCGGCGCCGGCTGGATGGATGGGGGATCGGAGGATCTGCGGCGCCAGCTGGATGGACGGGGGATCGGAGGATCTGTGGCGCCGGCTGGATGGAGGGGGGAGCGGAGGATCTGCGGCGCTGGGTAGATGGACGGGGGACTGGAGGATCAGCAGCGCCGGCTGGATGGACGGGGGACCGGAGGATCAGCAGCGCCGGCTGGATGGACGGGGACTGGAGGATCAGCGGCGCCGGCTGATGACAAGGGACTGGAGGATCAGCGGCCTGATGGATGGACGAGGGACTGGAGTATCAGCGGCGCCAGATGGATGGACGAGGGACTGGAGGATCAGCGGTGGCGGCTGCATGGACAGGGGACTGGAGGATCAGCGGCACCGGCTGGAAAGGACGGGGACTGGAGGATCAGCAGAGCTGGCTGGATGGACGGGGGATAGGAGGATCTGCGGCGCAGGCTGGATGGACAGGGGAGTGGGTGATCAGTCGGCGCCGGCTGGAAGGACAGGGACCGGAGGATCTGCGGCCCCGGCTGGATGGACGGGGGATCGGTGGATCTGCGGCCCCGGCTGGATGGACGGGGGATCGGAGGATCTGCGGCTCCGGCTGGATGGACGGGGGATCGGAGGATCTGCGGCGCTGGGTAGATGGACGGGGGACTGGAGGATCAGCAGCGCCTGCTGGATGGACGGGGGACCGGAGGATCAGCAGCGCCGGCTGGATGGACAGGGGACTGGAGGATCAGCGGCGCTGGCTAGATAGATGGGGAATCGGAGGATCTGCGGCGCCGGATGGATGGACGGGGGATTGGAGGATCTGCGGCGCTGGCTAGATAGACGGGGGACCGGAGGATCAGCAGCGCCAGCTGGATGGACGGGGGACGGGAGGATCAGCGGCGCCGGCTGGATGGACGGGGGACTGGAGGATCAGCGGCGCTGGCTAGATGGACGGAGGATCTGCGGCGCTGGCGAGATGGACAGGGGACTGGAGGATCAGCGGCGCTGGCTAGATAGACGGGGGATCGGAGGATCTGCGGCGCTGGATGGATGGACGGGGGACTGGAGGATCAGCGGCGCCGGCTGGATGGATGGGGGACTGGAGGATCAGCGGCGCCGGCTGGATGGACAGGGGACTGGAGGATCAGCGGCGCCGGCTGGATGGACAGGGGACTGGATGATCAGCGGCGCCGGCTGGATGAACAGGGGACTGGAGGATCAGCGGCGCTGGCTAGATGGACAGGGGACGGGAGGATCAGCGGCGCCGGCTGGATGGACGGGGGACTGGAGGATCAGCGGCGCCGGCTGGATGGAGGGGGGACTGGAGGATCTGCGGCGCCGGCTGGATGGACGGGGGACTGGAGGATCAGCGGCTGGACGGTGAGGTGAGGTGCTGCAGGGGGATGGATGGTGAGGTGCTGCAGAGGGGGAGACAGACTGACCGACCCACCCATCCACCTGTTTTGGATCAGCACCTAAATGGTACTGAATCACGATTGTCAACCGGTTTTCTAATCGGATGTATTTAAGGTGCATGCACAGAAGAAATCAGACACTGAACTCCCAGCTCAGTAGAAAGACACTTCTAATTTATTTCAAGTACACAGCCACTTTTATAACCTATTGTTCAGTGTTGGGTGCAAAGTACTAGGAGGGCCGAGTGCAGACCCCCACACAGAACACCTAGGTAAGCACACTTGTCAGTCCATGATTGGTTATGCTCTTATTTGTTTCACTCTGCAACCTGTAGTTCTCTTACATCATCTTGGGTGTAGTCTGAATGAAGGAGCCATCTTGTGGGTGAAATAGACATTTCATATTGTACATTCCACAACAGTCCCCCCTTGAAATGACGATTTCACCTTTCCCTATCTCGCCCTTTTTTTATTTAAAACCCTTTCCCCTTGGGGGAGAGGGCCCCCCAAAAAAGGAAACCCCCCCAAAAATTAACCCTGGGCACCCCCTATCTTCCCCACAATTGTAAACTGGGGGGACTGTTTAGGAGGTGTACGCTTTCTTTTTCACTGCTGCAGCGGGGTTGTAGTTGCGGTTTTCACAGTTTTTCCCAGGTTTTTCCCTTACGCCCCTAGTTTTTGTAACCGGGGGTAGGGACTCATGGCGTATACGGGCCGTCACCTTCTCGCCTTGGTTAGCCATGTAGGTGATATTGTAACGCCCTCTCCAGCAGTTTCCCAAAAAAGGGAAAAACACAAACCAATTAATGCCAGAATAACAAAATACAGCAATCCCTTCTGCGCCGCGCTCCCTGCCAACCCTTCAACCACTAAACCACGTCCCAGGGGGGGTTTCAGTCCCAAGTTTCTTTTTTAACTCCTCCGAGAGATCGGTGAGTTTTCTTAAGGCAACATTTACTTTACCATTTTTGGCCGTGTTATCTGGATAAAATTAGCACTCCCTTATCCCTTGCACACCCACCTTTTGCTAACATTATCAGGGGCCCTTTTATTAACCCCAAACGAATTGGACTTTTCCGCTCTGCTGGCCCTAAACTCTTGTATAATCCCCAATCTCTGCTGATTTTGTAATGTAATTGATCCCCAAACCACGTTCTTCTAACATAATGTTGGTATTAGGGCCTCAAACCCACAGAAACCCTGTCTTGGCCTTGAACTTGTCTGGGACCCCCCCGGGGCTCCCCTGGCATAAGTTTTAAACTACCTTTAGGGAGGTTTTCCCTTTTTTTTCCCGTGTGGGAATGGAAAGAGTTTTCTTTTATACTTTTCTCGCAATGTGGGAAGGGGGTGGGCAATTTTGCCAAGAAACTGTCCTTTCCAGTTACCCTTTTTTAATCTGATTTTGATTTTAAAAGGGCTCCCATATACAGAATATTACTAGGGGAAAAGGGCCTGGTTTTGTAGTTGACTACCCCTCAGTTTCTGTAGGTTGAAAAATACCCCTTTGTGGTTGAAGTTACCCAAAAACCCATTCCCATACTTTCCCGGGTTGAAGTATAATTTCCGGGGGAAATTGTGACCCACCCCAGGTTTTTGGTGTTTTCGTTTTGATTGGGTAACTAGCCTTCCAGTTCTCCAGGCCTATGGTTAGTTGTTTTTGTTAGTAAACAAACTGATGACACACTCCAGTGCTGATAGAGGAATATCTAGAGGACAGTTCCAAGTGGAGGCCTAGCACCTGAACAGACATAACAGTGGTCTTATTGTGTTGGTCAGCAGTGAATTTTAACCCATTCCATCCCACAGATTCTGGTGAGAGAATCCAGTCTCTACCTGTACAGTATCATCAAAGGTCGAGTCGGCTATAGCTACCATGTCTTTAAAAGTTTGTACATGAATAGTGTTGAGCGATTATCGACAAAGTTGAAATCGGCACAGTTTTTATTTTGATCGAAATTTTTAGATCATGCGATAATGTAAGGTTAAAATCTGTGCATCATCCTATTAATATCGCCGCCAATTTCCCCGGCGCTTCCTGTCATTTTGGCGGCCAGCAAATGAGATTAACAGAATAGAGTCAGGGTGAGATGTGTGTGCGAACGTCAGACTGTGTATGGTTTCGATTGGCTGGAAAAATCACCATGACCTCGTTTTACATAGAACCCCCTTCCTGTTCAGCCTCAGTGTCTCACAGCGTCTCATAGCAGGAAGGGACCGTGCGGCTCTGCTTGTGTCCAAAACTCTCAGTGAAATTATTCTATTTCTCACAGAGAAAGCTCTACGTTAGCTGTGATCCTTACAACTTTAGTTTAGATTAGAGATTGGAAGATTTTATGTAGTTAAGTAGAGATTTAAGGAGCATCTACCGCTATAAAGTCACGAGGGATGAGCGGGGGGGGGGGGGCCTGCGGCAACACAGACAACTCTATAAAGAATACTGGATAAAGTTCACCAGACCTTAGTGTAGTCATTGCACTGCAATAGCTTTATTATTAACGTGTTTCTATTGAAATATTTCCCTGGATATAGGTCAGCCTGAACTTATATTAGGAAAATCACATCTTTTCTAGTAACTGCATGTCTCTTGTTAGGTGCAAAACTCCACTTTTATTATCAGTATACATTTTTCAGAATAGTGTTTCATTTTCATTTTGCCATTCCATCTTTTTTAATATACCCACCATGCAGTTAATTTAGAATCCAGCAATTTTGTAGTTAGCACAGGTTGATAGGTGCCAAAAAACTTAAATAACGAATACATAACAGATACGTGTTTTTGACTTTGGCGCACTACTGCTTTGTTCTTGAGGCACCTTGCACTTAAATCTTAATCACACAGCAAATTTATAGTCACCACAGTGAATTGATTAGGTGCCAAAAAATATCTTGGTATAATCCGAATACATTTCAGATATGTGTTTTTTCACTTTGGCGCAGTGAAGCGTTTGTTGATAGATCCTTACTTTTGCAGTAAATTTGAATACCAGCAATTTTGTAGTCAACCGCAGGGTTGAAATTGGATAGGTGCCAAAAATACCTTTATATCCGAATACAATAAAGATACGTGTTTTTTGCACTTTTGCCCAGTCAGATTTGTTTCATTGAGGCACCTTGCACTTAAATGTAATGCAGCAATTTGTATCACCACAGGTGAATTGAAAGGTGCACAAAATACCTTTTAGTTATCCGAATAAATTACAATACTGTTTTTTGGCACTGTTTCCCAGTCAGATTTGTTGATAGAGCCACCTTGCAGTTTAAATTTGAATCTAGCAATTGTGTAGTCACACAGGTGAATTGATAGGTTCCAAAAATACCATTTTATATATCCAAATACATTACAGATACCGTGTTTTTTGACCTTTGGCGCACTACAGCTTTGTTTCATAGAGGCACCTTGCACTTAAATGTGAATACAAGCGAATTTTGTAGTCAACAAGGTGAATTGATAGGTGCCAAAAAAATACCTTTTATTATCTGAAATACATTTTTACAGATACTGTTTTTTGACTTTGGCGCACTACAGCGTTGTTTCATTGAGGCACCTTGCACTTAAATGTGAATACAGCAATTTTATAGTCACCACAGGTGAATTTGATAGGTGCCAAAATGATCTTGTTAATTATCCGAATACATTTCAGATACGGTTTTTTACACTTTGGCGCAGGCCAATTTGTTGATAGAGCACCTTGCAGTTAATTTGAATCCAGCAATTGATGTAGTCATCAGCATCACCAGCAAACTGTCCAACATGAAGCACCCCAAATTTCAATCGTTGTACCCTCCACTGGTGATAATTCCATTTTCTGAAGAGCTCTTGGATGGCAAAATGCGGTTTGGGGTCCTGAAGGCATGTAAAAGATCAAGAGGTCAAAGAGGATTATTTCTCTGCTCTACGCCCAGTTACTGAGCCATCAGAGAGGGAAATGAAGCCGGTCAGATCGGCAAAATCCCGGGTCGTTCGGCCAACTCCTTGCAAGTCCTTCTTGCTTGTAGCCCGCAGCTCCTGGATTGCGGAGAAAGTCAGTACGACCAAAGTCCACCTGTGTTGATGATAATGATGACGACATTTGCGGATCCAACGTGGGTCTTTTTTTAGCGAATTTTTGGGTTTTGGGGGATCCCTTCAATCACTGGACAGGAGGAAGACGTGGGGGGAGGAGTCAGGGGACGGGTCCCCCCCCCCCCCCCTCAAAAAAGGGGGAGGGGGGCCCCGAAGTCCGCAAAATGGGTTCCCCCCACCAAAGGGAGCCCCAAAACCCCCCTCCTCCTTTATCGCCGTCAAAAAGGTCCATGGCCCTCAAGCCTGGGCCTTCTTTGAGCAAACCTTTTGATTCACCCAGCGATGTCCTATGCCGCCCTTTTCCGGGAAACGATAAGTAAGGCAAGAAAACCCTTTGGGGGGTTAACCACCACCAACAAATCCCAAAATCAAAATGGGAAGGGGAAAAGCATTAGTTGAAAAAGGAGGGGAACACTTGGGCCAAAAAAAAGGGCCCAAAACCGACGCCGGGCCCCCAAACCACTGCACACCCCCTGTCTCCCCCGGGCCCCTCCCCTCCGCCACCACCAAGCCCTTTTCCCCCAGCGCCCATGCCTCAGAGTCAAGACAGGGGTCAGCCTCCGCTTTCCCGCCCCACCATCGCCGAGTAAACCCCCCACAAACCCCCAAGGGCCCAAACCTTTCCCCTTTTCCTTCCGCCAAATTTGACGACCGCACGCCCTAAAAGCGGCCAGTCCCAGCACCAGCCCCTTTTGTCTTCCAGGCTTTTGGGGGCAGAAGAAACCCCTTTAAAAAACCCCAAAACCCCCCCAAAAGGCCCCAAAAACCCCGAATGTCCGGCAAATTTCCAGGCTTTTGGCCTTGGAAAAGTTGCCTTTCCGTCTGGGTTGGGCACAGAGGGTTTCCCCCCCACAAAAATGGCCCTTCCTGCCCCCCCTACCCAAAGCCAAGCAGGAAAATTTTTTTGCCCAAAAAACCCCTCCCTCCCCGGCCCCGACTCGTGTCATCTAAAATTTTAAGCGCGTTGGGCTGCATCGTGTCCCGGGAAAAATCCTTTCCCCCACCGACAAAAAGGACTAGTAAAACAAAGGCCAAACCGCTAAATCTCTTGGAAAGGGTCACTGGGGGAACTGGGGGGGATTCTCCCGGGGGTGACGGGGGGCTTTTCAGGGTCGGGCCCACGCTCTTCCAAAAACCCAGGGATGGTGCAGGGTTTTTTCCCCCCCAAAGGGCCTCTGGTTTGGGATCACGTGCCCCGAGACCCCCCCCAAACCGTGTTGAAATTAAAACTGCCTTGGAAAACCGTCCAACACGGTCAGGACTGTGGACGGCTCTAAGCAACGAGACCCAGCGCCCGGCTGGGTGGGCCCAAAAACCTTGTGCCAGGCAGGTGTGGGATAAACGGGGGAAATCTGCCCGGCCGCCCTTAAAAAACGGTAGGCTGGGGGCCATCCCTTTTCCTGGCACATGTCATGAACCCCGTCGGGCCCGAAATTTCTAAAGAGCTACCCGGGGCTGGACTGCCCGCGAAGAAGGGGCCCAGGCTGAGTTTTGCACTTCCCCGCCCCTCTCCACCCTGCTTCTTCCCGCCTGGCTTTCGTTTCAAGCGTCAAACTCGGCCTCCCCGTCAACCTTTTCATTTTTGACGTGGGAACACGCTGGAAACCACCCTCCCCCATTCTCCAGCGATTGTGGCAGCAGGGGCAATGCCATTACCAGTACGAATGACACATGGGCCCACAAACCCCGGTGCGGGGGGCCCCGGGGGGTTTGACCCCCGAGAGTGGAGGCAGGGGGAAAAAGCTCTGCCAAACCCCCTTGCCAGTTTTTGAAGAAACCACCAAAAAGGTCAGTGCGGACAAAAAGCCCTTGTCAGCATAGCAAATTTTTGGTTATATTATTCTGGAACGAAAAACGTTGGACACCCCTGAAAAAACAGGTCCCGCCACGACGGAGAGGAGAAAAGGGGCACAATGCAGACACGGGGGCCTTTTCTCCCGTCAAATCCAAAGGCCCCACAGTTTTTTACAATTTCCCTCGGTCTTCATTAGGCAGTGGGGTTTTGGGGGGCCAGAGCTAGTGCAAAGGGGCGCAACAGCTCTCAGGGTCATCAACCAGGCAAGTCAAAGGGGGGTGTTTTAAGCTGGCCGGAGGAAACGGAGGGAGGGAGGAGGAGTTTCCAAGAAAACCGAAGGGTTTCCCGGGCGGCCCTGCCTTTTGGAAAAAGGTTGGCGGGGAATTTTAGGGGAGAGGGGAAATAGGAAAATCAGTTTTCTAGTGCCCCTCGACCCAAGGCTTTTTGGGAAAAAAAAGGGTCCATCCCCTCACATTGGGGCTTGGATGCCCATTTCCTCCAACATATCCTCCGAAATTTGGCCATAAAATGAACAACAGTTAAATGGGTGGGGCCCCCCCCTAAACCCCGGTACAAAACAAAACTCAGCCCCTTTTTCCCCCACCCACCCAAATGAGAGTAAAATGCAAGGGGAAATGAGACCTTTCTGATTGATCAAAATGGAGACACTTTTTGCCTCGCTTCACGGGTTCCCCCCAAAATTCACGGTGGAAAAAACGCCAGCGACGTGACAGGGATAATGCCAAGTAGCCGTAGCGGGAGCCCGCAGGCCCAAATTTTTGGAAGCCAAATGGGTGACCCCCGGGGAATCTTTAAATTTAAAACCCCCCTCACCAACGCATGCAATGCGCACACATTAAACGCATGATCAAAAAAACCAACACCACAGAGATCACTTAAAAATCATGGTGGGAACGACTATCTTTCGTCTCAACACCGTGTTTTTTGAATGTTTTCCGGACCCCAAAAGACTTCTGGGGAAACCAAAATGGGACGAATTTGGGCCCAGCTGGCCCCGTCCACCCATGAGGGGGTTTTTCCCCGCCCCCCCGGGCCGCGCAAATCTGAGCGGGCCTTCACACAGCTGGGGGTCATTACAGACAAACCATCCGGCTTACCCAGATAAAGTGGATCGTTTTACTTTTAAACAAGAAGAAATCAGGGGATGGGGTCCTGATGATGGGTTTTGGCCTCCAAAAAATTTCCGAGTTTAAACCCATTTGTTTTTTGGTTTTACTTCACATTCCTCTTCCAAAAAAGAAAAGGCCTCTTGAAAACTAATTTTTTTTAAATTATCAATTTTTTACTGAAATTTTTAAATTTACTTTTCCCCCCAAAATTTTTAATTTTTCTGGGTTTTGGGGTGTGGGGGAACTGTAAAAAACACCAAAGGTTTTTTCATGACAACACTTTTAATTTCCCTTTACTCATTTTAAAACTTTAAAAAAGTTTTCGCATTGTCAATGGGTTTTGAGGCAAGTTGCTTTTTAGGATACAGCATAATAAAGGTTTGGGAAAAGAAATGTTTCTTTAAAGGCATTTTTCTTTCTCCCTCACAAATTTTTTAAAATGGCTGAGAAGGGATATTTAAAATTTTTTGGGGTCATGTTCAGTGAATTCAGCAATAAAAATGGTCCCCATGGAAAAAGAAATGTGGCTTTTAAAATGGCATTTCCCCCTTTCCCCAATTTTTAAACAGTGGCTGAGAAATCATTTTTATAATTTTTTGGTTCATGCTGCTTTGAAAAGCAAACAATAATAAGGGCCTATTAAAAAAAAAAAAATGGGTTTTTTTTCCCAACAGACAATTTTTTTCTTTACAATTGTTCCAAAGAATGGCTCAAAGGGGTTTTAAAAGGTTCTGGGGCCAAAAAAAAAAAAACCCCGAATTTAAAGGGCCGGGTAGGGGAAAAACGGGAAAATTGGACACTTTTTTGCCCAAAAAAATGACTTTTTTTTTGGGAAGATCTTTAACATAGCTATCAATCCCTTATTTAGACAACCCATTTAATACAATTAAAAAAAAAGAAACAAAGGGCATGGGGGATTCCATCCTATTTTTTTAAAAGGGTTTTCTAGAATTAAAAAATACAAAAAACTTTCATGGGACAAAATACTGGTAAAAAAAAATTTCCCCTGAATTGAAAAAGGAGGTACAGGAAAACTTGACCAGATTTAGGTTTTTCAGAGGACTTGGAGTATTGGGGCACGGACAGAGAACAAAGTAAAAGAGACCATTTCCCTCCCACGTTGAGTAAAATTTTGAAAAGAATTGCCAAAAAAAAGGGGCCCCCGGGTGGAACAGGGGCGTTAACCACCATTAAAATTTTCCCAAATGAAGCTCAATTTGGGCCCACTCAAACCGGGGGGGGCAAGCGCTACCCAGGGCAGGGACGGTTTTATTTTCCCCTTTAAACCCAAAATGGTGGGTTTAAAACTCCTTTTTTCCGGCACTTTTAAAAAACCCGGGGCCCGGGAGGTTTTTTGGGGGTTAAAAGCTTTCGTTTTCCCGGGGGCAGGGAAAAATTTAATTCCATTTCAATTAACAAGAAGGTTCAAAACAAAACTTCCCCTTTTGGGGACTTTTTTTAAATTTTTGGGTGATGCAGGGTTTTAAGGGTCATGCTGTGGTACAAGACAGGGATAGGAAAAGGGTGTGATTTTTTTTTTTGGGCTTTTATAACCTGTGTTTTGCCCCAAAATTTAGCACGTAACCTTTTTACTGTTGTGGATGTTAAAAAACCCGCTTTTTCCAGGGCCCCTTTTTTGGGGGAATAATGAAGGTGGTTTTTTTGCCTCGGGCCATAGAAAATTTAAAAGGGCATACGGCGATCAACCCAAACATCGACCCCTCGAATATCCCGCGAAGATGGTTGGGCTATGACCATCACCGATGTCGATGGCCAAAAGAAATCCCCAATCTAGACCTGAGGGAAAGGGGAATTTTAAAAGAAAGGGGGGCCCCAGGAAAATTTTTTCCGGTTAAAATCGTTGCCACACTTTTTAGAACCCCTACAATTTTCTTACAGGGTTGATTTTCCCCCCAAATTTTCTGTCTCCTTGGGTCCCCCGATAGTTTCCTTTAAAATATAAGTTTCCAGCATCCCCGGCGGGGGTTTTTTAAAAACAAACAAGGGCCCCATGGCCTTCTGTCCGCAGGGGGCCTTTTTGGACAGAGTCAGCGGGGGGATTTAATGACTTGCCCTTTTTTTCCTTTTTTGTTAAGAGCAAAACCCGTGGGGTTTTTTTTTCCCCAAAACAATTTCCCCTGTTCCAGCCCCCCCCCTCCCCATAAAGCACACTTGCCTCCCCAAAAATCAAACCGTGACCAAAATTTACTGGGTGCCTTCCTTAAAACACAGTACCACTGGGGTCAAATCTAATGGGGCCCTTCCCCCCCAATTTTCCCCTTATTTTTTTGGGGTACATTGCACTACATTACAATAATAAAAATTTTGGTATGTACCACTTGTGTCCCGGAAAGTTATACCAGAAGGTTTTGGGGAAAACCCCGGGTTTTTCTTTGGTAAGGGCTACTTTTTTGGGCCGAATCAGTACCCTCCAAGGATCAATTAAAGTCTACTTTTCGAGTACGCCCTTCCACCACCCCTCAGGGGAAATTGCAATTTTTACAATGGGAAGCATGTACCCAGTGGGGGTTTTCCCCTGAAAGCTTCAAAAGGGGTGGCGTGGTCAACAACACCGGGTATGGGCCTTTGAAATCATGGTTAAAGTTTTTCCCTCACAAATTTTCTTCAAGTCCCACCCAAATCCCCAGGGCTTAAAGGTTCCCATGGGCACCGGTGGAGACGTCAAAATCTGGAAAGAGGAGAGAACTTGACATGTAAAAATTATAAGCTCTTTTGCAAGTGCTGTAACATAGGTATTAGTACATCAGACGCATCTGAAGTTTTTTTTGGGAAAATTCGGTCCCAAACCCGGGTGATCAAAACCCAAAATGGATTTCAGGGGGGAACGGGCCCCTTGGGCCCCCTCGGGGGTGTGAAACTTACACTAAAACGGGGCAATGGGCAGACAAACCCCGGCCAGGCCCTTTCCCTGTTTCCCGGCCCTCTTTCCACATTTTGGACTTAAGAGTGCCTTTTTAGTTTTTCCCATTTTTGCCACTATTTCTGTGGTCCCCAGAGTTTCCCCGGGAAATCTTTGGTGACAGTTCCCAAAGAAGGCGGGCCTTTTGGCACTTTTTTTATGATTTCTGGGATTCCATATGCCAAACCACTTCTTTTTATAACTTCTTGGCTGTTTGTTTGGCCATAAATGTTGCCCACCCGGGGTAGGTTTTTCCGGGGGCCATCCAGAGAACAAACCCACCACCACAAGGGTTATTCATACCTTCCACTTGGGCATCTGGATATGATAAAACGGATCCTATAAATGGGGGGTAAGGGTTTTTGCCAAGGGGTTTCCGGGGGGAACTTTCACAGTTTTTCCTTTTCCCACTCGGGGAGCAAATGGCACAGGCCCTCATTTAGTTGCTTGTTAGATTTTAAATTCCGGGTGCCAATTATTTTTTTGTCTATCAACCCATTCAAAAAGGGTTTTTGGGAGAGGTTCCCGGTCCGTGTCCCCATTGTACCACGCGGGTAGAGGGGTTTTTGGGCGGGGACAGGGTCTGTTTTTCTTCTCAAACAGACCACTGCTGGGTTTTCCCAGCCCCCCCCCCCCTTTTCTTTTTCCCACATTTCCTTCTCCTCCGAGGGGCTTTTTTTTTTGTTTTAAGAATTAAATGCCCCCTGGGAGGGTAAAAGCCCTTGACTCATCATTTGGGTCCCCCTGTCTACTTCGACTTCCATTTCCTCCCCCTTTTGGGCAAAACCTTTTTTGGGGCTGCCGGGGTTCAGCCAAAATGTTTTCCCTTCCCCTTTTTATGGAGTCGCGACGTCCAGGGTTTTTTTCCTTTGAGAATTTGCCACCTTTTGGGAAATATCAGGGCGTCCATTAAAAACCTGGATGGCTTGTCTGTTTTTTCCCTGGGGTTCCAGCTGCTGTTAAAATCGCGGCCCTTTCCCCGATTGGCCCAAAATTCGTGTGCTACCCCAAAAAGCATATTTTAAAAATCGGGTGTAAAATTTTTGGCCATCTTATTTTTTCCCTGCCAGTCTACATGAAACTGTGAGGGCTTCAAGCTGGCCTTTTTGGAATGATTTTATCGGGGGCAGCTTTTTGGCTTCAAACTGTGGTACCTTGGTTACTTGCATAGCCCCGGGGGATACCTTTCCGCCTGCATTTTGAAAAAGGGGAACCAAACTAAAAAAAAGGTGTAGTCCGGGTCTTCAAGGGGTTTCCTTTCTTTCACCGTGGGAAATGTCGGGTTTTCCGTTTGCATAATTTGAAACACCCGGATCTTCCCAAATCCCGGGGTTTTCATCCCCCCCCTTTTCCCTTTTTTGGGACTCCCCCCTAGTAAGGGGAAAGGGAGGGTAGACGGGTCAAGAGTATAACAGCGCATCAGAGTGATATTATCCGATAGGAGGAGGGCGCACTGAAGGCACAGGTGCCTGGGCCAAGACTCCTTATCGTGACCTTCTTTTTAAAGACAGATTTTTAAAAGGCTTCTGGTAGCCCCAAGGGGGAAGTTTTTGCGAAATATTGATTTCACAGAGAAAAGGGGGATGTGAGAGCTTCACCAGAGAGTACAAAGGGACCCAAATCTTAAAAACAAAAACAGGTTAGCAGGGGCCTCTCGTCCGGGTAAGGAGTGGGTTTGGCCACCAAAGAACGAGGGGATTTATCTTCCCCCCTGCTGGCTTTTTTTCCAATCCATTTACCTTTAAATTAAGCCCGTACCATGGCAAAAAAATTTTAATACCGGGCCCCGAACCATTTTGAGCGTTTTTTTTTTTGATGGGTTTCCCGGAACCCTCCACAATTTAGTAGTCAAAGGGAAAGCAGGGGCCCCTTCCCTCCATTTTCTGAAAAAACCCATTTTTTGCTAAAAAATTTTGGGATACCCGGGGTTTTTAAATATTTTTTTACTAAATTCCCCCTTGTTTTTTGTGTCCATCATGAAATTTTTTTGGCCGGGCCCAAGAGAGGATTCCCTTGGCCCCAAACTCATTGACGGTGCACAGAACTGCATTACCCGTTTTCAAATTTTTCAGTGAGTCCAGCTAGATCCGCCAATTGCAGAAAAGGGTCTTCTGGATCTGTACCCAACCGGGTCAATAAAAAGCATGGGCTGCTTTTTGGGGTCTGGAAAGCCCCAAAGGAAACCCCGGGGTGTAGAGTTGCTCCACAGCCCCCCGATTTCCCCCCGGGTTTTGGGGAAACGGGGGTGGGGAACCGGGGGGTTTCGGCGGGACAACATGCCACTGAAAACCCCATTGCCCCCTTTTCCCCTGCTTCCTATGGGGCCAAAATAACATCCGGTTGGGCCCAAAACCAGATTGCACCTTTTTGCATCCAGAAATGGGAAAAATAGGGTGCCAAGAGGGGCCCCCCCTGTGGATTCCCCCGCCTTCATTTACCGGAAGTGCATAAGAAAACTTCCTCCTTTTCCGGGGTTCCGGGGCGCCGGCGAATGAAGGGACGGGTGGGGATCGGCTCCCCCGCCCCCGGCCCTTAAAAACCCCCCCTTTAGCTGTGCAAACACGCTGACCGGCCGAAAACCGGGGGAATAGCTCCCCCGAGTACCAGAGCATATTCCCTGGACAAAAACCCCGCCCCGAGTCGCCCGCCCCAACCACCCCGAGTTGCAGCAGCAGGGGGGCGCACGAGGGGCGGACTTGTCGGGGAGGGTAAGAGACCTATTTGCCCCCCCCCCTCCCACACCCTGAAAAACCGGACGGGGCCCCGCCGAAAACGCCCTAAAACCACAGCCCAGCAGGGGAAAAAGGGCCCAACCATTTACATACCCCCCTGCTGAGATAAGCCAGACCGCCACAGGGGGGGCCGGAGGTTTTGCAAAAACGGCCTTTTGGCATATTTAAAGGGACACTGCCCCCCAATTAATCTGCATACTCAGGGCGGAGCCACCACCTGCTGATTGAAACAGCAGATAAGTTTGGCTTTTCAGGGGGAAACTAACCCCCCCGGGTTTTCCCGGCAGCACCTCTGGGCTGAGGGGAAAGAAATATCACCTCCATAGCGCCCAAAAGACCGGAGGCTGCACGGGAACAAGGCCCCAAATTACACCTAAAATGGCTTTCCGCTGGGGCCCCGTGCCCCGCCAGAGAATTAGAGGGAAAACCACAGCAGGGGGGCAAAGCAGGGTTTTTTTCTAGAACCTTTTCCCAGAGGATCCCAGGGCTCGCGGGAACCCAGCCTTTCAATATCCCGGGTTGCCCACAAAAACTCCTGGCACAAAAATTTTCAAAACAAATAGCAAACCAAATCTGGCCCGGCGGGCCTTTAATTTTCCCCCGTCCAGGCCTTTTTGCTCAAGCTACAAGGGAGGAAAGTTCAAGGGTCACCTCTGCCAGACTCGAAGAAAATTTGAGAACAGAGTGAATGACCTGGAACGACAAAAAGCACTCCCCGAAAAGCCCTTCTGAAAAACTGCGCCAAGGGGACAAAAGGGGCAACAAGAATGCATCAAATTTCCTTTAAAATCGGGTCCAGGCGAAGTAACCTGAGGCAAAAGGGGTCTTTCCCAGTCCCCTTCAAAAAAGCGCGACCTTTTAAACCCTTTTGCCAAGGAAAAATTTCCCCGGCCCCCCTGGGCATCAAACCCTGGTTCCGTTTGAAAAAGAAAAAACACAGAGTGGGCCCGGGGGGGAAAACACCCCACAAATAAGGCTCAACAAAAGACAGAAGGCCGCACTGTGGGGAAAAAGAAGGGTTCCCCCCACCCTTTAAAAGATAACTGGGAAAACCTGAGGGCCCTAACGGGAGGGTCAACAACCACTACTACTCCAGGGGCATAAAGGCTCTATTTTTAAGATTTTTCCGCGGAGGTCTCCCCCGAAGTGGGGCGGGCCCTTTAGCAAACCCTGTAGGCACTATTTTAACAGAAGAACCAAATTCCAGATTCTTTAAACCCCCCACCCCCCAAAGGTGCTGGAACCCCATTTGGCCCCCCCAGGGTTTTTCACCGGGGTTCGGAACCCGGGAAAAAATCTGCGCGACCCTTTTGGGGCTCCGAGGGCATACCCTTCCCAAAACAAACCCGCCGGGCACCACAACACCTGAGACCCACGCAGCTGATACCCCTGAGAACCTCCAGGAGGCGACGGAAAAAAGACCTCTGTGGGTTTGCTCACAATCTTTTTTTCCCCCCACCTCCACTTTCGCCCAAAAGAAAGCCTTTGCCGAAACAGAGACACCCCACGGGACCTACCCCTTATTTGGAAACTGGTCACCCTGCCGGCGAGGGTCAGGTTCTGGGGGGGGGGAGGGGAAATTTTAAGGACCCCCTTGGATTCATTTTCCCTTGTAAGGAAGGGGGAGAGTTGTCATAGGGGGTTTTTTTCTAGACTTTTTTAGACGGGCTTGAGAAGCAATTACTTTCAACCCCCTAATTTTTATTATAGGGCCCAAACCAAGGGAAATCTAGAAAAATTTTAAGGGTTTTCTGCCGGTGGGGGAGGGGGGGGGTGGGGTTTTGGTTGGGGAAAAGTTTCTTCATCTAAAAGGGAAAAAAGGGGGTCCCCCAACGCAAAAGAAGGTGGGGCCCCCCAACAGCCCCCCCACGTCATTTTAAATTTTTTTTGCCCATTTGGGAAAGGGCCCCATGCTTGTTAAAGTCGTTTACCGTTTTTCGAATTTTTCCCATGTTTTTTACTGCTCCAAATTAACAATTTTCTTTAAATCAGTGCCCCAAAAAAATTTGCCCCCAAAAAAATCTGGCCCTTCCGGAAACACCCCATTTTCCGCCCACAGCCCCTCCCATAAAAAGGAAAAATTTTTTTTTTTTTTTTTCCCTTTTTATGCGGGTCATTTCCTGGGGAAAAATAAAGGGGGGTCCGTTCCCCAAATAAACGGATTAAAGTGATCCGGCATCTAAAAGGGCCCGGCCCCGAAGTGGGCCTCCTGCAGGAAACACATCTGAAAGCTTATTACAATTTAAACATTGGAAAGCCCGTGGGTGGGGGCCCCAAGCCTTTTGGGTCACCCCCCTGCTGGGTAAAAGGGAGGGGGATTCCCCGGGTTTTTCACCAAAAAATTTTTTATTTGAGCTGATTTCACCATGGCATTTATCTTGGGGGGAAAGGTTTCCCCTTTTTGTTCCCCTTAAATTTGGGAAAAAATTTACCTAAGCAACTTTAATATCTATGGGCCCAACGGGCAAAAAACCCGGGTTTTTTTTTAAGGAGTTTTGCGAGAGGATTTGCAAACCCAACAAAACCGTTTCCAAATTATTGAGGAGACATGAACGGAAATTTTAGATCAGGTTGAAGAAAGAAGGGGAGGGCCGGCATCCCAAAATAAACAGGGAAGGGCAAATTTTCCCCGTCCAAAAGGGGGGTTTTTAGGCCACCCATTGAATCCCGCTAGGGCTTCATGATTGCTGGAGAGAGCCCAAAACCCCAAGGAAAAGGGACTAACTTAAAAATTCCCCCGGGCCATCAGTCATTTTCTAGGCTGGATCATTTTTCTGGTTTCTGATAAACCCCCAACCCAGACAAAATGCAAAAATTAAGAACCTGGTCCAACTCTTTAATCACCCCCCCCAAAATCTCAAATAAAATTTGGGGGGGAATTTTTTCCCCCCCCGGGGGACAGAATTTTTCTGGAAGTTTCCTGCCTATCCCCGCCCAAAAACAGATTCCTTTTTTCCCAGATGGTTAGGGGTTTTTTGGGGTTCCTATCTTCGACAACCTGACTCAAACCCGGGGCCACCCCCCACTATATTTGGGGAATCCCGAAAAAGGGTTACTTAGAGGCCCGGGTCAAAAGCCTATAAATTTCTGTCTATAAACCAAACTGAAGGAGGCAACCCCGACTGCCTCAAAAGGTTTGGGAGGCCAATAAGACCCACTTGAATAGCCCCTGATAAGCCCAAGCGAACTGGGAACAGGCCAAAAGAGAGTTTTGACCCTTTTTGGGCAGAATCGCACCGAGGAAAATAAAATAGGTTTACCCCCTTTCACTCCACACTCTTCAGATATGGAAACAAATCCGGGAAACTTTTTTTCCCGGCTGCGAAAGGGGCCTACAAAACCCGCGCACAAACAAGCGCTCCGCCATCCCCCAACGGTTTTTAAATTTCCTTTTGATCCCAAAGCTTAAACGACACGTTTAGTAAAAAATTCTAAAGCCACCGACTCAAAACAGAAAGTCCCAAATTTTAAGCGGAGGATGGAAAGGCGATTTCCCCCCCAAAGTCAAATTGCCCACTTATCAGAAACTCCAGAGGGAGGAACCCCCGAATGTGGGCATAACGAGGAGGAGGTCAAGATGGCTTTTTAGCCATTTGAAAAACAGGGAAGGCCCCGGGACCTGATGGGTTCTCGGGGGGGGTTAAAACAAAATCCTGAGTGTCAGATCACCCCCCCTCCTCCAAAGAATATTACAACGCGATTTCGGGATAATAAACCTATCCGCCCAGGGAAACAAAAAAACCCCATTTCATTTTAAAATTTTCCCAAGAAAGGGGAAAAACCCCCCTGGGCCCCCCTTTATATTTGGCCCAAAATCCCCTCATAGACATTACCAAAAAAACTTGTCTAAGAAAACTGGGAATTGCCTCGCCGGGTTTTTTTTTCCGGGCCCTTGATTGGACCCCCCCCAAAAAGGGGTTTTATCAAGGGACGAGCGCTTTTTGGAAACACAGGAAAGTGCAAGCAGTAATTTGGGGAAAAGGGCCCCCCACAAGCCATTTGCCAGGGGAGAGGCCTGTCCCCGGGGGCCTTGGAAAGCAGAAAAGGCCTTTGATAAAAGTGCGATGGGGACGGCTTTTTGGGGTTTGGGCCTGGACACCATGGGGTTTTCGGGGGTTTAGTTTGGTCCCCCTCTTCCTCTATGAAAGCCCCCAACAGCCCAAATACATTTCCCCCGGGCTTCCTTTCCCCAAAAAACCCCCTCCAGAAAAGGGACAAGACAGGGATGCCACTTTCCCCCCTTTCTTTTTTTAAATTTGGGCCCTTTGAAAACCCTTGGCACGGGGTTCTTGAGGAAATTTTGACCTCCCCTTCCCCCCGGGTTTCCCGGGTAGGAGACAAAGAGGGGAAGACCGCTTTGTTTTTCGGAAGATCTCCCAAAATATTCAAAGTCTCTCCCCTGGGGCCCCCCGCTCCTTTCCCAAAGCTGGATTGTGCGATAAAAACCCGGGACGCTAACAGGGAAAAAAAGTTTAAAAGTGTCCCCAAAAGTTAAAAAGTTAGAAAAATTGGGGGCCCCAAGCTATCACAGTCCCAGTTGGGGGAACATGGGATTAGACATTACCCCCGGGGCCCCAGGAACATATCAAACCCATTTGGGGATCAAGGGGGGGTCGTAAAATCCGGAAATCGATTTTAAAAGTTAAAAATTCCCCCTCTTAAAAAAAAAAAATCTCCCAGGACCTGAAGCGTTTTGGGCCTCACGCCCCTTTCCCCTCGCCGGGAGATTCACGGCCAAAAAAGATTGGGCCCGCCCCCACAGGGTGGATACCCCCTACAAAACCCTCCCATTCCTGGCCCCAAAATACAGACATCCCAAACCCCATTAACCCCATGCTTTTCCAAAAATTTTTTATGGGGGAAAGGGAAAAAAACCCCCTATTGCGCCCACAAAAAATTAAAAACCCACCATTGGGAGTGGCAGGGGGGGCTGAATCTCCCAATTTTTGGGGTTTTTTAACCTTGGGCCCGTCGACTCGTCACAAAGCTAGACCCGGATTGGGGGTATTCCCCCTTCTCGAATTGGGATTTTGGAAAGAGAGTTAATGCGCCCTTGGGGACCCACAAACCTTGCTCCTTTCCAGGGATCCTAAGCTGCCCCTTTTCTGATTTAAAAATTTTTTCCCCCCTGTTCCGAGGGCAAAAATAATGGGCCTGGAAAGGGGCTGAGGAAACCGGGGGGAGGCCTTTCCTTCGGGTCTCTACAAGGCAGCCCATTTTGGGACCACGCCGAAATTTCCCCTGGGTCAGAGCAATCCGGGTGTTTTTGGGAAGTGGGGGGGGAGGCGGGTCTGGCCCCAAAGGGGGAAAAGTTTAATGCATTGGGGTTTTTCCCCAGAAGGCTAAAGCCCCTGGAAAAGGGCTTTAGAGGTTCTCCTTTCCCAAATCAAAAACTTTTTTGGGTGCCCCCAACACTCTTCCATTTCTGTAAGTTGGGGAAAAGAGAGATGTTCCCCTTCCTAACGATTTTGACACTATTGTCACCACCCCCCACAGGGAGACAAATTTTTCTATCAGGCCCCTACGCCCCACAGAGAGGGTGGTTTTTCCCGGAAAAAGGTGAAATTTTTCAGGCAATTTCCCCTAAATGGGGGCCGCCGTCTGGGAAATTTTCCCAAAATCCCAATATGATCCGAAGGGTTTGGTGAGCATCGAAAACACATCATCTTTTGAGACCCTGCCTTTGAAAAAAAAAAAAAATTTAAAAATTAAAAAAAAAAATAAAAATTTCTTTTAAAAAAAAACGCCAAACTACGCCCCTTTAATCCCCCCCCCTCTCAAACCCCCCCATAGATTGCAGCACTGCCCTAAATGGGCACACATAAAACGGACCTAAAGGCAAAGGTCTGTGGGGGAAAGCAACCCATAAACAAACCTACTTGGGGGCACCCAAATTTTCCAATATATTCAACTTCATTTCGGGGTCCCCCTAAAAGAAACCCTTATGAACTCCTTATTTTCCAAATGGGGCCCCCGGGGCCCCCGGGGCGCGGATGGGGGGAGAGGGGTTCTGAGGAGTCAGTCCACTCCACCGGTTTCCCGGGAAAAATCCATTTTTGCCCTTTTTTGGGGCAAAACGGGAAATTTTCTTACAGTTATGGCTGAAGCCCACTCTCCCGTCAATCTCCGGGGGCATTTAAAACAGCTGGAGGGTTTTTCTTATAGCGGACAGGGCTGGGGACAGGGGGGCGTAAGGAATTTCCCAACCCCAGGGTTTTTTCAGACTTTTGGGGAAAATTTCAAAAAAGAATTTGCATTATTCTGACGAGAGATAGAAGCCCTTACCCGAGGGGTTTAAAAAATACCGAAATTGGGACTGGGAGGGAGGGGAAAAAGGGGGGACGCTGGGGAAGGGGCTTTAGGTCTGAGGAACTTTGGCCTTGAGTAAAGGAGGTTCCCTTAAGGGGCCACACGGTTCACGGAAAAAATGAGGATAGGGGGGGCAGTTTTTACTTTAATTAATGTAGTTAAATTTTTTTTAATTAATTTCCTTTTTTACCCTTGTAAATTGAATGTTTTCTCTGGGAGAAATTTTCAAAAATATTCCCCGGCACAGGCCCGAGGTTATGCAAATACGTGATATGACCCCCTATTACATGGGCAGAAATATGTTGGGTTTACTGTTTTTTAAAATGCAATAAAATTTTAATTTTTTAAAAAAATAAATAAAAAAAAAACCCAAATTCCCTTTTGGGGGGTGAGTGAAGGCGGGGAGGGTTGGGGGGTTTTTACAAAGGGGGTGCTGTGGGTTTGGGGGAGGGGGGGTCGAAAAAGCGGAAAATCAAAAAATTTTTGGGGGGGGCCCTGGGTGAGGGGTTTGGGGGTCGGGGGCACCACAGTTTGGGCAATTTTCCCGGCCCTTTTGGAAATTTTGAAAAACCACACACCCAAAAATTTGGGGGTTTGGGGGCCCCCATTATAAAGGGGGGCGGCAAAAATGGGGCAATAAAACAAAAAAATTCACCATCTTCCCAAAACATTTTTTATTAAAAAAAACATTGGCTTTCCCCCCCTAGCTTTTTTTTTTCTTCCTCTAAAAAACCCTTCGCATGGATTGCCTTTGCTGTTTTGGAAACCCGGGCTTTTTGCGCAAGAAACAGGGTTTTGAACTTTCAACAAAACCTTTTCTTCTCTATGAGGGGGTTTTCTTTTTCCCCTTCCCCCAGGGGTGTAATCTCCCCCCCAAGTTCAAACCCCCAAAACCTTCAAAACAACTTTTTTTTTACCTTTTTTTCCCATACAGGCCCCCCTCTCTCTCTGCCACCACCTCTATGGAGGTCCTCCCTTTCTCTATCTTCGAGTTCCCTGAGCCCATCCTCACTCAACAGCCCCTCTCTCCACAACCTATATCTTTCACTTCTTTCTACCTCTTCAGGCTAAAATCTATGACCGGGACAAAGTGTCGGTCCTTCCGCCCCGTTCCGCCCGCGTTCCCACAGCTAACCTCTGCACCACAGAGTATAAATTAAGGCAGAAAACAAAGATTCCTCTATCCCCTGGTACCAGAGGTCTAAGTCCTAATAACCTTAGTGGCTGAGGCGTTTTGGGTGGTTTTACTAATCTACAACCTTTTCCTTCTAAACACTAGCGTTAAACCAGTTAAACACAAATGACAACAACAAATATCACAGGACATTCGACCACCGGAAAAAATGTGAGGATCTTCCCCCCCTTTTCTCTTACAGGGAGAAGGTTTAATGTAATGTGAAGTGCGCCCACCGCGACTCCTTCACCTATTTTCCGTGATGCGAAGTGCACCCACTGCGACTCCTTCACCTATTTTCCGTGATGTGAAGTGCGCCCACTGCGACTCCTTCACCTATTTTCCGTGATGCGAAGTGCGCCCACCGCGACTCCTTCACCTATTTTCCGTGATGTGAAGTGCGCCCACTGCGACTCCTTCACCTATTTTCCGTGATGTGAAGTGCACCCACCGCGACTCCACCTGTTTTTGTAACGTGAAGTGCGCCAACCGCGTCTCCTTCACCTATTTTTATGCCTCCTGTTTGACCCGCGCCTTCTGCGTCAACGTCAATGGGACCCGGCGTCTTTCCCCTCACAAATACACCGATGATCAACACACCACTGACAAATAACCAGGTTAACAATCGTTAATCACGACAGGTTCAAATTGGGACCGCAGGCGACTAACTTTACCTGTCTCAGATGGTCCGAAGCAGGCCCGGACTGAGAACCTGTCCGACCGGGCAAATGCCCGGCGGGCCGCGGAGCCGGGACACACGTGGGCCGCCTGAACGCACCTTCTGGTCCTTTTATGCGGTGCGGCCACTGCAAGGCCCCCCCGACCCGAAAAAGAGGCGGGCTGCGCCCGCGGCCACTGCAGAATGCCACCGGCCGCAACTGAGGGCCGCTGCAGTGAGCCGGGAGGAGCCGCGGGCCGCAGTGAGCCGGGAGGAGCCGCGGGCCGCAGTGAGCCGGGAGGAGCCGCGGGCCGCAGTGAGCCGGGAGGAGCCGCAGCGGCCGTAGCTAGTCTGTGCTAGCTGGCCAGTCTGCCCAGGCGGTCTGTGAAGCCAGGGGGGGCCGGCGGCGGCAGGCTCCGCCCCCTTGCTTCACAGAGGCGATCTCTTAATTGTATGCAGGTCCCTGCGACTTGCATAAAATTAAGATGAACGGCGGGGCCGGGAGAGCTGTGCGCCCCTGCCCCTGCCGTACAACGCTCAGCAGGCGGCGCGGCGGAAGTTGACGTCATCGCCCGCTGCCGAGCTTCCTGTCCTGGGCCCCCAAACCTAAAACAGCAGGCTGGGGGGCGGAGGAGACGCCCGGGGGGGCGCGGCCCGGAAGTAATAAGTGGGGGGCCCCGGGGGGAAAACTATGAACAGGGGGGCCCGGGGGGGAAGGGGGAAATATAACAGGGGGCCCTGGGTGGAGGGGGGAAAAAATTGGTACAGGAGGCCCTGGGGGGGGGGGGAAA